>LT636318.1:0-10346 GCA_900128565.1 Stramenopiles sp. TOSAG23-6 | reverse complement strand
CAAAAACAATTAATCAATAATTTTGTCGAACGATCAAGTAATGTAACAAAAATGGAGTGGCAGCCTGAGAGCTTTATTCTTGCAATAGGCTGGGCAGATGGTGTAATTTCCTTGTGGAACCTTAGAGATCGACTGCAACGTGAAGACGACGCTGTACATAAATCCCCAATTACATTGCTCAAGTGGAAGGATGACGGTACAAGATTAGTTACAGGTGATCGCCGAGGTGCAATAGGTGTTTGGCAAACAGATATTCGTGGAAGACTTATGCCTATATGCCACTATCGGAAAAATGGTGCAATCACTCACTGTGTGTTCGCGGCATTCCATGGAGCAAAAGATCATTCTCGTTGCACATCATTTTTCTTTGGTGGCGACCAAGGCGTGGTATCATACGCGGATGACATTGGACATTGTATGGATGTACAATCGCTTCGTTCGCCTGTGTTTTCGATGTTGTACTATAAAGGGAAGGATCGCGTTGTAATAATTACAGAATCAATGCTACTCTTACAACTAGAGATTTCACCAAGTGGTAAAGTCAGTCCAATCAAAGTTAAGTTATCTGCATCAGTCGGGAGCACCAACTTTTTCCGAGCATTCTGGGTAGGTCCTGGTCTCCTATTAACATCATCAGGCGAACAATTATTACGTTTCTGGGATCTTGGCAATGAAAACAACTATATTATAAATATTACTGATATTGAAGGAAAATTTTCAATTCCCAGATTAGACGAAGTCTCTGCTATGGCTTTTTGTCGTAATCGTGGATCCCTTGTCGTCGGCACGACATCTGGATGTCTCTTAATGTGGAACTTCTGTGGGCGTGGTAATAACATAAAGAATAAGTCTAAATATTTACAAAATGAAAGCTCGGTAAAACAAACATCTGCAAATAATTGGCAGTTGGTATTTCAAAAAAAGATGCTTGGTAGAATTATGGATATGAAATGGGGATTTCAAGCACATTTATTGTCTGTACAAATTGAGTCTAAGGCAGCAAGTATGGCATTATCTTCAGTTAATGAAGGAGGGTGTAAGGAGGACAAAGAAAGTAATGAAGGGAAAGAGGAGAAAGATCATGGTATTGATTCCTCTTTAGTTGACGGTAACCAAGTTTGTATTTTGAATGAAACAGCACTACAGGCGAGCATGAATTCTCAGCTAGCGTGTGTTCAACAGAGTCCCGATGAACTTATAATAGAGGTTGCGCCTGGTAGCTTACCGCCAAATATGTCTCGGCGAGAACGAGATAAACGAACTATATTATTGCCATTGCGTTGTGGTGTTCGTATTCGAGGTCTAACACAATCTGGTCCGCGACTAGCAGTTTGGAATGGATCACAGGTGGAAGTGTACGAACTTCAAGGACATAGCAGTTCTAAAAAGGCTGGAGTATCACAATCTGGTGTTGGGTCTATGCCTCAAATTGTATTTCTAAATTCATTTGATTCGCGCGCATGTAAAGTCGGTATGTCAAGAGATCATATCTTTATGGCTATAGGGTCACGACTTGACGTAACAAATAGTAGTGGTGTTGTAAAACAAACACTCTCATTTACAGATGTAGAAGGCGACCCTGTGATGTTAGATGTCAATGTCAGGGGCACACACATGGCAGTTGCGACAAATAAGGGTTTACTAAAGATTTTCAGTGTATCTAGAAGAGAGGTCAAGCAAATTGGAACTGGGGCACAATTGCTAAATTACATAGATATGGTGGGAAAGAAAACATGTAAAGCTAATGAAGGAGGTCGCAACAAAGCACCCCATGGAACACCGAAATTACGATCGATACGATGCAATGCCGATGGAACACTTGTTTCTATCTTAATAGACCGAAAATTAAATTCGTTTCATACCGAAGGCGACTCGAGAATATATGTATTCAATACTGAACTTAGTTCAATAAATACCTATGACTTTGGGCCAGAGCGTTATCCAACCTCACATTTATGGGATACTGACGAAGGACGATTACTGGTAACAGAAGCATGTCTATCTAAACCAGGCTCTACTGTTAAATCTGATACGTCATATGCTTCAGTTACAGTCCCAGAAGCTCAAGAAGATACCAAAGAAGATAGGAATAACGATGGCGAAACCGCAAAAGGTAACAAAAAGGGATTACTGGGGAAAATAGGGAATAAGAAGGGACTTTTGCAGAAAATGAAGAAAGCGGCAAAGTTACAGATTATGATAAACAAAGCTTCAGGTATTGGCATTGACCAATCAATAATATCTACTCTATTTGCAACTACCGAACATGGAATCTTACAACAAGATTTTTTTACAGTTGATCGAGCAAAGCTTTCTCTTATGGGTGTCAATGTACCTTATTTATACTTTATTGTTGGGAGTGATAATACAATTCGATCACCTCACACACCCTCGTCACCAACAGCTACAGCATCTAATACGAAAAGACGATTACGGTCACGTTTAATGAGAGATTTTGTTGGTCTAGATCGTGTAGATGAAACGACGAAGAAAGCATTGTTAGAATTTTCGTATTATCTCACAATTGGCAACATGGATGCAGCTTACCGCAGTGTAAAGTTAATACAGTCTCCAAGTGTATGGGAAAACATGGCACACATGTGTGTGAAAACGAAGCGTTTAGATGTTGCAGAAGTTTGTCTCGGGAATATGGGTCATGCTCGGGGTGCAAAGGCAGTGAGAGAAGCGAAAGCAAATGAACCTGAACACGAAGCCCGTGTTGCAATGGTTGCCGTGCAACTAGGACTATTAGAAGATGCCGAACGACTTTATACAGAGGGGAAGCGTTTTGACTTACTCAACGAATTGTACCAAGCATCAGGACAATGGAAAGAAGCTCTAACAATTTCAGAGAAGCAAGACCGCATTCATTTGAAATCGACTCATTACATGTATGCTAAACACTTGGAAAAAATAGGAGATTCTACTGGAGCAATGGAACATTACGAAGCTGCAAATTCCCATCGATATGAAGTTCCCCGTATGTTGTTTGACGCAGAACGCCTTGATGACTTACAAAGTTACATAAAACGCTCCCGTGACCCAAAGCTTTTACGTTGGTGGGCTCAGTACTGTGAGTCTGTTGCTGACTTAGATGGCGCTATGCGTTATTATATAAAAGCCGAAGACCATCTATCTCAAGTTCGCATTCACTGTTTTCGACAAGAATTTGATGAAGCTGCTGAAACCGTATTCAATGCACCTAAAAAGATAATGAAAGCTGCAGCATACCACTTGGCTAGACAACATGAAGGACATGGCAATATCAAGGAAGCAATTAATTTTTTTGTCCGTGCAGGACGCTATAATCACGCTGTTCGCATTGCTAAACGTGGCAATCTTAATGAAGAATTACTTGCACTAGCCAAAGTGTCGCCAAAGTCCACAATGACCGAAGCAGCAAAGCATTTTGAATCACAAAAGCGATTTGAGGAGGCAGTACTTTTATATTCAAAAAGCGATAATCTTGATCGAGCACTAAGCCTTTGTTTTAAGGAAAAATTGTTTGAACAACTTCGTTCAATAACAGAGCAGCTTGCTTCTGATGATCCTGATGGCGATGGCGATCCAAATACCAAAGCTGATCCTCAAATGCTTGCAAGGTGTGCGGAATTTTTCATGGATCACGGAGAGTTTGAAAAGGCCGTTCATATCTCAATAACAGCAGGAAAACCAGACACTGCTCTTGAGCTTTGTGTCGAACATCGAATAAAAATTACTGATGAAATGGCAGAGCGTATGACACCAGCAAAAAAAAGCAGTAATGAACCAGGTGCATCTGCATTTAATATTGAGCGATCAAAATTGTTGACCGCAATTGCTCGCTGTTGCAAGAAGCAATGCTCATACCACCTTGCATGTAAACTATATACTCTTGCCGGAGACAAGATGAAAGCGCTGGCTGCCTTACTCAAATCTGGGGACACGGATAAAATAATTTTTTTTGCGACTGTTTCGCGTAGTCGAGATGTTTATGTATTAGTCGCAAATTATTTGCAAAATTTGGACTGGCGAAACGAGAAGGCTGTAATGAAAGCAATTATCCAGTTTTATACAAAAGCCAGGTCTTTTGCACAACTTGCTGCTTTTTACGAAAGTTGTGCAGCAGTTGAGGTTGATGAATATCGGGATTATGAGAAGGCTCTAACTGCACTAAAATCTTCCTTAAAATATTTGGGTAAATTGATGAAATCAAGGGAACAAGCTGCTGCAAATGAAGATAAGGTTGCTTCTATACAAAGGCGTTGTTCTATTGTCGAACGCTTCATACATGCTCGTAGTTTAGTGAAGTCTGACCCAACACAAATGGTTAGTATATGCGAAGAGTTACTGGACACTTCTAGAACTGATGAAGCCGTACAGTCAGGCGATATCTACGCCTTGCTCATACAATGCAATCATGATGAGGGCAATATGGATCGCGCGATGGAGCTCATTGACAGATATCAATCTACATCAAGTGGAAGAAGGCATACTCTAGCAACAAACCCATTTTTTGATCAAGAGATTCTTCGCAACATCTTTAGTGCTTGCGACAGGGACTTCCCCAAAGCTAATAGTGGTCGTGGTGAAAATAGAAGTAGTGATGATGGAAGTATGAGTGAGGAACTAGAAGAATCAATAGCTGGATCATCGATGATGTCAATGGGAAGTGAAGGGCGTAGATATCGTGAAAATGAAGACGAAGGCGATCATGGTTTTACTGGAGCTATGTCCCAATATGACGGAAATGAGAACGAAGGTAAATGGGAAGATGGAAAATGAAACTCTACTTTACTTATACTATAAAAACATATATTTATTGATTATTTGCCCCCTATTTATAAGGAGTCTAAATTTTTCTAAATTTCATCTGTCGCTTAATTGGTTTAACAATTCTATTTCGTCCCACCGGCTTGGCTTTTACCTGGGTATCATCTAACTTTAAGTCATAATCTCCATTATTGATACTCAATGCAGCATTTGCACCAGATCCAGCAGATATCGGCCGAGGTGCTGAGTTATCACCTTCGCCAATATTAGATACGTGTCTTCGAGTAACACGTATTGGGCTGTTCATGTTCTTTATAAGCTGTTCACGCCTCAACCGAAGTGCTGCAGATAGAAGTTTTGTTTCATGAACAACAGCCCCACCTTTGGCAGTCGTATTATCTTTGTTCATTCCACTACCCGTTAGCTTTAAGACACGGTTACGAGTAACTGTTTGCGATGCAACTTTTGCTGCAGCTTCTTCCCAGAGGCGTGAAAAATTGTCAGATAAATCACTATGACCAATTAAACGTATTTGCTTTTCAGCTTTAGAAACCACGCTAGCTTCTTGTTTTTGTTGTCTTACAAGAAGCTTTTCGCGTTGATGCTGTAATTCTTGTTGACTCGAAATCTTTTGGTGTTGTTCTAATTCCGCTGCCGCAGCAGCAACCGCTTTGATAACCGTTTCGGCATGCGCTGCATCTTTTTGAGCTAGAGTTGCCTTCCATTTAAGTCTCTCTTTTTCATGGTGAGTCTTTTGTTCTGCGAAATCAAGTAATGTTTGCTCGGCATTGTCCAAACCTTCTGCTACGCGACGCTCCCGTTCATCAAGCTCCTTTTCTCGCTTATCTAACATTTTTTGTTTTTCTAATAGTGCAGCTTTGACATTTGCTTCTACACGTTCCGTCTGTTCTTGCCTTCGACGTAGCGCTCGCTCTTCTGCAAGCCTTAAGGACAACGTCTGAGCAAGTGCGCATTGTTCATGCTCCAATTCGGATCGCCCTTTACGCACAGCTTCTCTTTGTTTATGTACTGCTGCCCAAGCTACACTCAACTCCCGCATTGCCGCAGCTCGACTTTCATTGCGCTGTTTTCGCTGCTGCAAAGTAACGGACTTACGACGTACATTTGGAGTTGCTTCATCCTTAGAACTTGATTCGTGTTCTTCATTACTCCCCGCAGTTACACTAACTTCTTGCTCTATATCATCACTAGAATCATCCACTGCTTCGCTCAACCTCAGTGTCATTTTCAAACGCTCAACTTCTGCTTCGAGTGATGTACGTTCGTCTTTGACAGTAATTAACTTTGATCTAATTTCATTAGCTTCTCTTTGGCGAGCCTCTTCTATTTCAATAATGTAACTATTTAACTCCTTCACTTTTTGTTCCAATACAAAAATCTCTCGTCGTGGACTGACTGGCGGCGTTGAAGATAATTCACGCTGATATTCGTCTATTGGTGCCGCTGGAGGCTGAACTTTGCTTAAACTCTGTATATTTATGTTTGTCGCTGCACTTTCTTCACTAATACAACACTCCACTTCATTTACTTCATTCACAGCTTTTACTATAGTTTGTATTGGTTTTATTGTAATTTCCTTATTCTCAATTCGACTATTCTTAGTTTTACCTTGGGAGATTGATTTCTTCAATTTATTGTTTTCCGCTTCGAGTACTACAACAAGTGCCTTGAGCGTTTTCAATTCGAGTGTAAGTTCTTCCACACTTTTCTGAACATTGACAATTGCATGGGTAGTTACAGAACTTGCACGTGCACCAAAACGAAGTACTCCTAAAGTTTCGTCAACATCCGGACGGGCAGGTGATACAGTAAGAACAATATGTGTACGGGCATTTCCGCCCAATGATTCTTTTAGAAGATGAGTGAGTTTTGAGTCTCTATATGGGATGTGGGATCGTCGACCTTGACCTTTTTCAAGAAGAGCACTAATACAATTTCCAAGTGATGATAGGGAAGTGTTGATGTTTTGGGCTTCACGCAAAGCTAAACCTTCAACACCAGACCGTCCAATTCTTTCTGAGCCAGCCAGATCTACTAAGTTTAATCGACTGCTTTTCACTTGACCATTTGGTAGTGTTTGCTGAAGAACTAATGTAAAGACACAATGAGAACGAGATGATCGTTCATTTAGTTTTGTGGTACCCACTGAACGAAGTCTAAATCCCATGCGGACTAAGTCGGCTACATCTTGCTCACATGTAACAAACTCTTCTGTGACACCTTCAACCCAAACACCCTGTCTACTAGTCTCTCGTATACGAAGTTTTCGATTTGCAGAATCACTACCAACATATAAAAGATCTCGAACATTTTCATTATAAATCTCAAGAAATGTACACTTAATAACAATCTCGGCATTTTCCATTAAATAGTTTGAACTCTTCTCCACTAACTTATTAGTTGAAGTTGTATCTTCAACTGTTTCACCTTCAATCGCTTGAAATAGAGCTGCTGTTATGCGAGGAACAAGACCTGCAGTTTTCCTGAGCTTACCACTACCAACAACAGTGCTGTTCATGGCTTTACCCCATTGACGCGCGTCTTCATCTAATCCATACATTGTGTAGGTTTTACCAGATCCAGTTTGACCATATGCAAATATTGTTGCGTTATAGCCCTGAAGAAGATTTTTGACACAGCTTACACCAACAAGTTTATTTACCTGCGCTTGAGAGCAGTTTGGGGAAAAAACACCATCATACGCAAAATCAAGTGATATACCACGTTTTGAATGTGACTCTATTCTAACTGAATTTGCTGATTCAATGACACCTAAAGCTGGTTTCTGTGGTTCGGATGTAGTCAAAGGTCGAACACGAAGAAACACTTGTATATGGTCTCGCTCAGAATCAGGAGCTGTAATTGGAGAATCTCGGCCATATTTTGCTGCACTCACAGCCCTCATATCTTATTTACGATAGTATATTAACAGCTAGTAGTTAAACGCATAGTAAAATATGCGATGTTTATCTAGCGTAAGAGTTGATAGAATAAAACTATTGCGAGGTAGTAGCTACTACGTAGATATAACTACTAACTACTACTATATCGTACAAGTGGATGTAACTGTCGGGAGAGTCAGTTATTTTTACTATTTTCGAATTTGGATAATTTTCGATGATCACAATCACGACGAGAAGAGTTTAGTTTACAATGCCATAAATCCTCGTGACTAAAAAACACCCACAATTCTTTCATTAGCCAACAACACCTCATAAAAAATCAATGTTTGCCTCATTTGTTTTCATCCGCAATCGAAGCATTCTACCCCAATCTCTAATGGTTCGTAGTGCATCAAAATCCAACACAGTTTTTGGTAAATTTATATCCCCAAGTTGTTTAGAAAAGCTTTTAGTTTTTAAAGACCAAGATATCCTTGTTGTCAATAAGCCACCTGGAGTGTTATCGGTTCCTGGTCGATACAATCCGAATTCGCTTGGCCAAGTAGTATTTGAGAAGTTTGGTTGCGAAGAAATTTTGTCTGCAAGTCAAATGGTCATCCATCGTCTTGATGCCGATACGAGTGGTATTGTTGTATTTGCGAGGAATGTAAGGTCAATGCGCCACTTGCATGCTCAATTCAGGAACAAAAAAGTAGAGAAACAATATGAATCGGTGATATGGGGGAAATTAGGAGAATATATTGGTAGTAGGGGTAGTGTCAAACTACCAATTAAGCGTGATATTACTGCACCACCTTTTATGTGTATTGCAAATAATGTTCTAGATATACCACCACCTCAGCAACAGTTTGATGAAAAGAAAAGAAGGAGAACTAGAAAATTCATCGGACCTAAAGAAGCTATCACTCATTGGGAGGTAATAGAATATGGTAAGAATACTACAAGAGTTAATCTTTTTCCTGTTACGGGTCGAACACATCAGTTGCGAGTCCATATGGCAGCTCTTGGTCATCCTATATGTGGCGATACAGCATATGGTTTTGGTGGGGAAGCGAACTTCTCGTACAAAGGCAAACATGATGAAATAGAGCTGAGAGAGCTAGAAAGAAAAAGTTGTTTTTTATCACAGCGTATGTGTCTTCATTCGAAACTATTACGTTTTATCCATCCTAGAACAGGAGAGATTATATCTTTTACATCTAATACTTCTTTTTAGAGATTGTATCTTTTACATCTAATACTTCTCTTTTAGCCAAGAAAAAACTGAATTCATTTCATAAATAAATGAGAACAATTTAATTTAAAAACAAAAATGTTTTATTTTGTATTTATACAACTTATGTACGTTTCTTTAGTACAGACTGAATGTCCGCGACTCATTTGCAGTAATAATACTTCACACAATTCTTCTAGCCCAGCACCTTTATCCGAACCACAAAGATGTCCGATACCATCGACTTCAATAAATGCACCTCCAACAAGTTCTGCAAATTCTCGACCATGTGAGACATTGACACTACCATCAATAGATCCATGTAGTACAGAGACTGCGAGCTTATGTTTTTTTAACTTTTGTGCTGCATAATGAAGAGTGTGACCAACTACACATTGTTCCATACAATATCGTGCTGAATAGTATGTATTTTTGAAAAATATTTGAAAAAAAATCGTTAGGTACAAAATTTCGTACGAAAAAAACAATTCGAATTTGAAAAAAAATAAAACATACATGAGTGCAGAAAGAAGTCGTCTACTATTTCGGATGATAGACTCAGTGCTGGAATAAATGAGCCAGTTAAAAAGACAATAGCTCGTAGAGGTAACCTCCATAGCCATCTCTGTTGACAAAAAATGCTACAGAGAATATATGTTGAAATTGGCCATTCTAGAAAGTAATTTTGAACCGGGGTACATCGTCGTATCTCCTTCCTTGCTTCAGCTTCTGATGAAAAAAATGGCATACTAATACAAGTAAGAGAGACTAGCTTGAAGCCACAAAGCTCTTTTTTAGAAAGTGATGCTGCAATTTCCGTAGCAATGACTGCACCTAAGCTATGACCAACAATGTGTAGACGTCTGACATTTCCTTTATTGTTGCCACTAGAAGTGTTATATAAGCGTAGTCTAGCCAACACGCTTTGAACCATGGCATCACAAGTATATCGTGCTTTAGAACTTGGATAAGGAGATTTGCCAAAACCGAGAAGATCAGGTGTGAGACAGACACACGAAGATTCACATTTTTTAAGGAGATGTTTGACTGTGTTTTTCCAGAATCGCCCGGATGCAAGCAGGCCATGTAGGAAGAGGAATACGTCACTATTCGTCGAAGAGGAAGTATCACACATTGTTTTCTGAACTTGCATATGTAATACATTTCCAATACTTTTTTGGAAATGAAATCCAGGCGTGTTGCATGATACACAGCTTACAATATGGTGGAAAATTGTTATCGTCATAGTTAGAGCCACTAAGCTCAGCGATATCCATGTGCGCGAGGTAGCAACAAATGTGAGGAATACTACACCTAAAGTAAAAATTAGGACAATAAATAGAGGCCACATTAGACGGTCTCCTGAAAAATTACTGTCATACATATTTCGGCGATTCAATCTCAATTAGTTCTTGAAGGAAAACAAAGATTATTGGCGCAATGTGCTGAACACCTAG
>LT636316.1:0-10379 GCA_900128565.1 Stramenopiles sp. TOSAG23-6 | reverse complement strand
GTAAAGTATATTTATTTATATATATGAAAGAAAAAATTGGGAAAAAGAAAAAAAAGTAGGAGAGTAATTCTCTTAGGATTGAGTTTATTTAATCTTAATAATAAACAATGAGGTCCGCCAGAATTGTATTGTTGTATATATATATTTATTTATAGTTATTGTTGAGAAGTTATGTTTCATTATATTTATGTATAGTTATTGTTGAGAAGTTATGTTTCATTAGAATATTGTAGTTTCTATTGTTGTTCTTTATAATAAAAATGGGCATATTACAGTATGTGATGAATGCCCTTCAGCCGGACTCCTGCGGAGAGCTTGTAAATAAAAATGTGACCCTGACCCTCCCAATGGTAAAGTAAAACTAATGAAAATTCAATAAAACGTTTATTTTTTTGATTTTTTTGATTTTAATCCGAGGAAAATATTTCAAAAAAAGTGTTAGGTACAAAATTATCTACGGAAAAAAAAACAGGATAACCCGAGGAATAAAAGTCTCGCGAGAATGCATTATGGTCATCGAAAGTATACTTTGAGGCTATTTAAATGCTCAGTGATGACTTGGTCTAAGTGTATGAAGTTCATGACAAAAAAAAAGAAGTCATTCTATGTATACTTGAGGTGGCTATTTCGGCTATTTCAAAAAAAAAAATTCCTATTTTTTTGTTTTTCGTACGTAATTTTGTACCTAAGAGATTTTTTTAAAAGGTTGAGCAAATTGAGCCATCGGGACACAAAACTGCTCAAAAACAGCTCGAATATCTCTCTGCTATTACCTATTTCACCTGAGCCAGGAACTCAGTAGCTAGTACGTTTTACGCTTACTAACTATTTATAATAGTAAGACTGGTATTCATAGAAAGTACGCTATTACTATCGCGTTGTCTCAAAATGCTCTACAGCATTCTGTTGCTTCTTTTTTTGTCTCTAACGGCAATATCTATGTTGCATGTATTCTACCCTTTAGAGACCAACGATACGGTTGAAAATGGGACAATACTTTACCATGGCAGTTATACTTTGACCAAAGGAATTATTCCAAACGGCCCAGCATTTTTTGCAGTTAATGATCCGGAGGACCGCGAAGCACAAGGGTACGGTACCTCTGTCCATCAATTTGAACTGAAACAATCGATCAACGTGTTTAATTGTAACTATGACTTTAAATTGCTCGAAGTTCTCTTGGCAAACCGACTAAGTTTACTTCCAATATACAAACGACTGTACTACAATACAATTTTGTCATTTGGTCAGATGATAGACCCATATATATCAGCCAAAATAGAGGAATTGCTTGGTGACGATCATAAGAGTTCAAACATACGTGGACGAATGGAAGCAGAGGCAAACAAAATTCATTTGTATAATGAATTAAATATCGATAAGACGGAACGTTTTGAGTTATTTGCCAGTCAAAAGAAAGAAGGGACACTTAGTCATTTGATGGATAGTATGGTTGTTGGAGCGTATACTGCACATGGATCGGATACATATCCAATGCTCTGTGATGCATATCCTGCAATTGATGGATATAAGAATTGCAAGGCACCTGAGATCATCATCTGTAAACCAAGTAAAGTACTCGAGTGGAAAGAAACAAGAAAAACCAGATGGATTGAAACTAAACTTGATGCAAAACATAGTAAAAGTATCAAAGAAATAAGACGACGACTAAACTCACACATTTCACCCAGGAGGTCTCCAAAACTATTAGAACAAGTTTAATACAAATATTCAAAAGTAAAATCATACAAAAATAGTATAAGCAAAACGAGCTAAAATTAATAAGAAAATCTGAATAAAAACTAAATAAATTTTATAATAATTTTTGTGATGAATTTAATAACTATTATACAGATGATTTCTAGCTAGTTTCACGCTGCACAAACATTATTTACACAAAAATAACAAAAAATATTATACAGAATTTTTGTAGTGAAATTTTATAAATGTAGAATGTCAGACAAATGTTCCAAAGTACTACTCTTAACTTTAATTAATCAAATGAGTTGGAACACTAAATTATAAAGTGTCAATTTTTCTGAGTCAAGTTAACGATAAACAACAACAATAGACAAATAGTTACAGCTGCTACATATAATTAGAAAAATGCAGTGACTTTTTTCAGAACTACTCGCAATTTTAAAGCTGCCACTGGAAATATTACCAGTTTTTATTTTGTTCAGCAAATTTTTTATTTTGTTCAGCAAATTTTTTATTTTGTTCAGCTTGTTCTTTATCTCGTTCAGCTTTATCCTTCTCAATTTGACGGTCAATTTGACAGCTTGAACTTTTTCAGTTGTTTTTACTCCTAAATTTTGTTTTATTCAATTTTTTTTTTTTATTCAAAGCTCTTAAGGTAGCACAAAATGCTTTATCTTTTTTAATTCATCCGATGCATATATTACTGCAGCTAAAACAACATCTCTATCATTTTTTAATTCATCTGATGCATATTGTAGTGCANTTCCATNGTTTTTTACTGCAGCTAAAACAACATCTCTATCATTTTTTAATTCATCTGATGCATATTCTAGTACATCTCCAAAGTTTTTTACTGCAGCTAAAACAACATCTCTATCATTTTTGAATTCATCCGATGCATATAGTAGTGCACAACAAAAATTTTTTACTGCTGCTAAAACAACATCTCTATCATTTTTTAATTCATCTGATGCATATTCTAGTGCATTTCCATGGTTTTTTACTGCCACTAAAACAACATCTCTATCATTTTTGAATTCAACTGAAGCATATTGTAGTGCAATTCCCATCATCTTCACAGCAGCTAAAACAAAATTTCTATCACTTTTTAATTCATCTGATGCATATTGTAGTGCATCTCCATTCTTTTTCACAGCTGCTAAAACAAAATTTCTGTCATTCTTCAATTCATCTGAAACATATTGTAGTGCATTTCCATTCTTTTTCACAGCAGCTGACACATTCTTATTATTATTTACTATTGAAACACTATTAAATTTTGATAATGATTCACTTTTCTTATTATTATTTACTATTGCAACACTATTTGATAATGATTCACTTTTCTTATTATTATTTACTATTGAAACACTATTTGATGATGATTCACTCTGTGAATTTGATACAGCCAGCTTTTGTTTCTTAGATTTATGATTCAGTCTACTACTACTATCACTATTAGATACATCATCAATTGAACGCTTTTCTAATTTGATATTTACTTTTTCAACTTCTTCAATATTATTCTTGTCAACATCAATACCATCAACATCAATACACTCTGTGTCTACTTCAGTCAAGTCAATGCACTCACTCACCTCACTTACTTTTGGATTCATTGCTTGTGCTTGTCTATTCCACCATGGCTCTGAGCCTACTCCATGTTGTCTACGAACCATACCTTTTTGGAGACAGTGTCGAATCTGTCCTGTTAATATGTGGAGTTCAATCCAGTCTTTTTCTTTAACTGCATCTTTCACTGCTTTAATCAGTATATTTGCAGCAGTTGGAGAAGAACAAACATCATATACCAAAGGAACTTCATCTAATCCATTATTTAGTTTTCGGGGGTAGAAGCATGTCAAAACTTCTTTTCGTAGCTCTGGTATAATACCTCCAATTCGATTATGTCGTATCTCAGCATATTCTCCATCTTCATGTTCCCGTTTAACAAGTTCACGGCAGTGTATCTCATCCACATCAATCACTTTTTCCAACTTTGTTTTATCAGCTCTATCAGAACGTAAAACACGACGATGATATGGTCTACGATTAGACATTTTAAAAAGAGAAGAGCGCAAACTTTACAAAATATAGCTATGAAGGCTACGGTACACCTGCTTGTTGTACTGACAGTGCTGTCCAATCAAAATCTGCGCCACGTGTCAAAAAAAGACGAACCACGTGTCAATTGCAAAGACTCTTTGCAAAACCTCCAGGTTACAAACTACTATGAAAACAGCACTGTAATTCAAAGTATCACTGAAATATCCTACAGTTTGATTCTTTGAAAGCAGTTGACGATAATAATATGTGTATCTAGTTTGCAAATATGTTGAAATTAGACCGCCATGAGTATAAAAATCTTGCGTATTTTACTGCAGGTTCCCTCACTGCTCTTTTAGGTTGTTTCTTAGGGCGTTCCATTCGTTCTCCAAAGCGCCGCACAGTCCAAAATATAAAACACATTTTTGATTCACTACAAAGAGATAGAGTACAATTTCCGCCATTGCGAAACATGTATAGTAGTTATAGTAATTGTAGTAATAAAGGATTGCCTGTAGTGTCTAAACTTACAAAGATGTCCAATGTAAAATCAGCGTATAAAATATTTGGTCTTGGTATAGATGTAGCTCACATACCGAGGTTTAAAGGAATACTTGCTCGTCACGAGGATCGATTTCTTCGACGTGCTTTCCATCCTAACGAGATTATAGAATTTCAGAAGTGTTCTTCTTCGACACGAATGAAATATATAGCATCTCGATGGGCTGCAAAAGAAGCGGTGTATAAAGCATTTGGCTCGCATCGCATTCCTTTCCCTGACATTTGTGTATATAAAACAGTTGTTGGTGAACCTCGTATTAAACTATATGGGAAAGCAAAGGATGTAGCTACTGATCTTGATATAAACAATACATTAGTGAGTATATCACATGATGGAGAGTATGCTTTTGCTGAAGCTCTTCTCATACAGAAATGAATCACAGATGATAAAGAAAATGAAACCAAAATGAAACTGAAACTATAAAGCAAATGAACTCTATAAAAAAATCATTTACTTATTTACACTTAATTCCTCATTTCTTTGTCTTATCTATAAGACTACTATTAGTACTAGACGTCTCATTTCCACTTTTATCATTTATATCTGAAAGATGCATATTTTTTTCATTTTTTCCATTCGATACCAAATTAACCACATTAGGTTTACTAGGGTTAGGGTTACCTACAGAATCATTTGTCGTTGCTGTCGTTGGTAAATAAATAAGACGTCTAAATTGTTCACTCCGTAAACCTACTCCTAAAGCTAAGCCCCATAACGCAGAAGTCCCCATATAACAAAATACACCCGCAGGTAATTGTGATATAAGTGGTAAGCCTGCAATCATGGCAACTTGAAACGAATCTAAAAGTTTTGGAAAAAATTTCCCGTCTGTTATAGCCTTTGGAGATTTGGATAGATGTAAAGAAAGATAAGAAATAGACATTATGGAAATAGGTAAAACTAGAGTTTGATCGGCAACTGTCAAGTCTGGGAACCATAGTGTTCCTTCAGTTTGTAATCCTAATAATAATTCTTTCGATGTGCCAGTTGCAGCAGCAATATCAAAGTCTTCTAATGAAATCCCAGCACTAGACGCAGCTCTAATACCTTCAGTGACTGCTGAAGGCAATACAGCAGCGCCAATCATTTTTCGCCATGTCAAAGCAAAGAGAATAAAACAAGGGAGTTGTACTGAAATAGGAACAAAACGTCGCATAGGGTGAGCACCATGCTTTTTCCATACTGCACGACAACCTTTAAAAAATCGTAGTGTTACGTGAGCACTGTGCATCTGACGTTGTAAAAGCGAGGATGTTTGAGTGCTTGAGTATAGAGCTTCTGCCCGAGCTTCATTTAATCTCTTAATATCAGGAATTGTGGTAGCTAGACGATGTTGTGTCGCAGCATTATAATATGTAAATGGGAAAAGACTTAGTCGCAAACCTAGTGTAGCAACTACAATTGTAGACCACCAAGGTAATCCAGTTATTCCATGAACACCCTCAATCAGCCACTGTGTACCATCTGTCGCATTTGTCCAGGCACTAGCAGCAAGATCCCAGCTACTAAAACTGTTTGAAGTCGAACTTGCTAATATACACGAAACATCATTCACGTTGTCATTTGCACTAGACCGTATTACTGTTGTATCTATTGAAGTAAATTTGTTAATGGTACTCGCAAAACGACACCCATCACTGACAAGTTGCCTTTTTGGAATATATCTAGTTAATGAAGCAGCTAGCATCATTCATCAAATCTGAGACGATAGATTTCTTCACTATTCATGTGTTTTTCATAGTTATAAAGTTAGTAACACACACACACACTGACGCGTGTCAAACATCATGAAAATTTTTCCTTTTTTTTTTCCGTGTCGGTTTTTTCGTGCGTTTTTAAACTTTTTTTTTGACTGATGGCTCTCTCTCTCTCTCTCTCTCTTTATATAATAAAATGACACTCAAACTCAAACTTTGCTCTCTCAAAAGAAATATTTCGGTGTTTATTGTCAAGGAAGCCGTGTATTTGTGCTAGGTGTTTTCATAGTACAGTACATCGTTTCCCAAGACCATGGCAAAGCTTTTCAAGCGTGTGTTTGGGTGGAAAGAAGAAGTTGAAGTGAATACTCCTGCCCCAGCTGTCACACCTCGAATAAATCCACTCTCCATACCTGTCGAAGTCGCCACGACACAGTGGGATTTTTCTTCCGATAAAAACGGTATACAATTACGTCTTTTATGGAATGCGTATAATCAGCTTGATAATAGTAGTGATGAAAATCATCGGTATGAAGTACTATCTTCCTTCTTATCTGAAGTATCTTCTATATACCAAAATTGGGACCCAGCCGGCGTTCCTCGACATTCAGAAAACAGCGACTGTGAAACATCAACGACAAATTCGCATTCGGATAGTACTATTATTCAAGATAAAGGCGTAACAAACTTGCCATCCTATGAAGAAAACGGCGAAATGACCGTTCACAAAATTTCTTCTTCACTATTTGTCCTGGGACATCCACGTAAAGTAATGAAAGCAATAATGACTGAATTGAACAATATTATTTCGTGTACCACTTCTAGTTGCAAGAGTGAATTATATAATCGTGTAACGATGAAAACGCTTGTTCTATTGTGGAGAGTTATTGCTATATTTTGTAGGTCTAATTATAATCGATGGATCTTGTTTGATTACAATCTAACTTGTGTCATCCACCAATTTTTATATATAGTTGTCAAGAAATTGAAGTTGTTTCTAGTGAAAGGTACAAAATTTGATACACAAAATGATTTTTTACAGTATAAGATTGTACTATTTCATATAAGTTCTACTCTTCAAATGTTTTGTGGGTCTTCATTACAATGGAAACAAAATGTCTATAAAAATACTCAGCCAAATCATGTTAGAAATGAAAATGATGTTCATAACGATGAAAATATTATTCATAATGACAATAATTGCGAACAACTTGATAATAATCAATTTTGGAAACATTTGATGTCAACAACAAAATCTTTTACAGAATTTGATATTTTTACGAAATCTCTAAAAATAGTAGATGAAAACCCTAATCATCAAAACCCTAATAATCATCGACTTTTTTATACCTTTTTTTATGACTCGTTTCATATGATACAACCAGAGCCAACACATCGTACAAACACTCAACAAATTCGAAATTCGCTTGACAGTGACGCGTCATCACAATGTTCTACGACATATACAATACACCCTAACCCTAACTCTACTATCAATTGTGCGAGTAGAGAAACAAATGATGATTCAAAAAGAACAAAAACAACAAATAATGAACCAAAAAGAACAGAAAAAATAGAAAAAACAGAAAATCATTTTTCTACAGATACTTCATCAAATGTGAAAACATATACAAAAAATAATAGAATTATGTCTAACCCTAACCCTAATAGTAGAATTATGTCTAAAATGTTGTTAGGAATGGATGGAATATACTCAATTATATTATTGTCCAAATGTATTGATATATTATTGTACACGAAATCACAAAAAATACAAAAAATACAAAAAATACAAAAAATACAAAAAATACAACTGGAACATTCATTACAACACAAATTGATTGAAAGTAATGCAAAGAATACAAACAAAAATGAGAAAATGAGTTCTAACCATAACCCTAGCCATACTATTTTTTGCTTTCCGTTTTTTTTTCACATGGTTAATTCAATTGGTTCTTTACTACATTGTATTGGAAATGATGGTATTGATGTGTTTCTATCAAAAAGTCATTCCTCTTTAGATTCTTTATTTACTTTGATAAAAAAAAAGAATTTTTATAATGATTTAATAGAAAATAACCCTAAAACGCCTAATAAACCTAATAAGCCTAATAGTATTAAAGACTATATTTATGAATCTGTGGATGGATTCACTTTAATTGAATCCCTTTGCAAAGCAAATGTAATTGTAAGCACAAATTTAAATATAGATGAAAGCTCAAATTCAAATTTAAATTCAAATTCAAATTTAAATTCAAATTTAAATTCAAATATAGACTCTATAGATAACAATATTTATAATATATTTGATGTCGGACTGTCTCTATCAAGTTTATTTTTATTACAAAATATTCTAAGTAATAATAAAAAATGCTTGTCTGACGCAATTTCAAGACAAATTGTGTCCAAATGTTTTAAAAATTATATTGATGTATCGAATAGTCTGTATATTCAGAAAAAAACAAATAGAAAAATATCTACCCTCAGTAGTTCTACAGTAAATTCCCAAAATCAGAATCAAGAAAATCACCAAAATACACAAAATCATCAAAATAGTCAAGAACAGAGTATTACATCACATGTAAATTCATTTTTTAAACGAATTTGGAATTTTAATTCAAAAAATACAAAAGAAAAACAAGAAACAAAGCGATTTCGTGTTTGTGTGAGATGTCCGTCTTCATATAAGTTATTATATACTGGTGTTGGTGATAGTAATAATATTAATGATTATGTGCCCATTCAATCAGCATCTCGATTAGGGAAATTTGGTATTTCATTGGAGCAAACAAACCCTAACCCTAAAAATCTTAAAAACCTTAAAAATCTTAAAAACCTTAAAAATCTTAAAAGGTATAATGATTGTGATATGTCTACAATATGTGATAGTCTTCTTCAATCAGATAATACTTCGCTACGTTTAGCTTTCCGAATATTTTCAAATATATGCTCTCTTGAAGAACCGGGTACGGATCCAAATTATTTCACTGAAAAAATACAAAAAATACAAAAAATACAAAAAATACAAAAGAAAAATCAATATCCTTTTTTATGCGAATTAATTTTATTTTGTAGTACATCTCAAAAAATGATTCAAACCGGCCCAAAGCACGAAAAAGGCATTTTTATTCGATATTTATTTTTACAAATTGTACGGAGTCAAAGTAATCTTCTTGTTGCTGAAAATTGGAGAGTTCTATTAAAAGGTTTACTAGGATTTAATAGTGAAGAGAATACTATAAATGACAATGCGAAACGTATTTGTGAAGATTTTCTACTTGACTTTCAAAATACAAATGAGAAAAAATCAACAAGTACAAATTTTGGTACAAAAAAAAACAGTGATATTGATTTTGATTGTACAGAAAAAGCTGAAGAAATTCCTCAAAATTGTATTAAAAGAAATATTGAGGCTTATTCTATAGTACAACCAACTGAAAGAAATTTATCGTTTGTTTCACTTGTTGGAATTTTATCAGCTTCAGATAATAATAATAATAATTTATCAGCTTCAGATAATAATAATAATAATTTATCAGCTTCAGATAATAATATTAATGATACTACTACTAATAATAATGATAATAATAATGATGATGATACTACTACTAATAATGATAATAATAACAACAAAATATCCACCGTAACGTATATAATTAAAAATGAAAACAAAACTGGAAAAACTGAAAAAAACGGAAAAACTGAAAAACATGGAAAAAACAAAAATTGTACAAATACAAGATTTGATAAAAATTATGAAATATCAATTGAAATATTTTTACGTCAGATTTTATTAGATATATGCTTTGATTATATCAAAAACCACATTACAAAATTTCAAATACAGTCAAATATTTGTTGTAATCAAACTCAAACAACAAATAATAATAACAAAAACTTTCAACACTCAAAAATTCAAAACGAATCAAAAAGTAAAAAAAAATCGAAAATTGCAGTACAAAAAGTTATCCATATTTTGTTACAATTTATATCAGAAAATCGCGAAAAAGATGATATTGTTATCATGACAAGTTCTATCGTACGTCGTTTGTTATACAAATTTCCAAGAGCCGTTGGGACTGCAATGTTCGTTTTCATCATGAATTTATAATTTGTTTTTTTATACGAAATTTTCATAGAAAAACAAAAAGATATTTTTTTTTCTTTTGAATATACCCATTCGATTTTATTTTATTTTTAGATGTCGATTTTATTTACGTTTTTATTATATGTTTTGTAACAATTTCGATTCATAAATTGTACATGCAAAATATTTTGTACAGTTTATGTATGTTTTATTTTTAAAAATGTTTTTTTAAATTTTTTTTTCGTACGAAATTTTGTACCTAACAAATTTTAGTTTTTTTTTTTGA
>LT636315.1:0-10416 GCA_900128565.1 Stramenopiles sp. TOSAG23-6 | reverse complement strand
CTTTACTGATCATGTCGAAACAGAAGAGTTGAAACTAGAGCACCCATTTGAAGAGGACGAATATCCATTGTTTTCAGCTGCACAGATGAATAATGTGGCGATGGTTAAAGTTTTACTGGCGATTGGCGCTGATATTGATGAGGGGCGCAGAGATGGATCGACCGCATTGTTTGCTGCTTCACAGTATGGTTATGTTGAAGTCGTTAAAGAACTTATTAAAGCAGGTGCTGATGTCAATCTGGCTGAAAAAAACTTCGCAGTTACCCCATTGATGATTGCTTCAGAGTATGGTTATGTAAAAGTAGTCCAACTTCTTCTTGATAAGGGTGCCGATGTCAATCAGGCTGCTAACAACGAATTAAGGCCATTGTTGATTGCTTCACAGAATGGTCACGAAGAAGTAGTTGAACTACTTATCAAAAAAGGTGCAAATGTCAATCAGGTTGCGACAAGTGGACCATTGACCGGATTTCCCCCATTGTATATTGCTTCAGAGTATGGCTATGAAGGAATAGTTGAACTACTTCTTGGTAAAGGTGCAAAAGTCAATCAAGTTGATGAAGACGGAGCTACCCCATTGTTGATTGCTTCATTTAATGGTCATGAAGGAGTAGTTGGGCTACTCCTTGATAAAGGTGCAAAAGTCAATCAAGTTGATGAAGACGGAGCTACCCCATTGTTGATTGCTTCACAGAATGGTCATGAAGGAGTAGTTGGGCTACTACTTGATAAAGGTGCTGCTGTGGATCAGGCCGGTGAAGACGGACAAACCCCATTGTATATTGCTTCACGGAAGGGTCATTTTGAAGTAGTTCAATTACTTCTCGCTGCTGGTGCTGATGTCAATCAGGCTAGGAATGATGATGGATTTACCGCATTGTATAATGCTTCAGCGAAAGGCCATACAGAAGTAGTTGAATTACTTCTCGCTAATGGTGCTGATGTCAATCAGCCTAACGGGTGTGGAATGTCCCCATTGTATATTGCTACAATGTTTCGTCATGAAAAAGTAGTTGCACTATTTCTCCGTCATGGTGCGAAATAAAAAATGTATACAATTGCAACAAATGTACGCATTGAAACCGGCTGATGTTCCCGCAACCAATGCTGATGATTTACATGATATGTACATTGAAGCTTGCAATAGATAAACAGGAAGTGTAACGAGGAGACAAAGGAATATGGCAATCATCAAAATTTATTCAATATAAATGTGAACAATTGCTGTTTAAAAAATCTTTCATTTCATTCAATAACATATTTGAGTACCATACATGGTACTACAATCAAAAACCTGCTAATGTCGATTCTTTCAATTCATTCAATTAAAAACATATTTGAGTATACTACAATCAAAAACCTGCTAATGTCGATTCTTTCATTTCATTCAATAAAAGACATATGTGAGTGTACTACAATCAAAAACCTGCTAATGTGTCGATTCTTTCATTTCATTCAATAAAAGACATATGTGAGTATAGTACAATCAAACAGTTGCTGATGTCGATTCTTTCATTTCATTCAATAAAAGACATATTTGAGTACCATGAATGGTACAATACTCCTCAGATCCTTTTCCAGTTCTACGACAATTTGGATATTTACACCGTCTTCCGCCACCGTGTGCTTTACAAAAATTTGAACAGCCTTGCGCAGATTTTGAACAACCTTGAGAAGAACATCGTTTTCCTCCCCCATGACTCACACAAAAATTAGATCGACCTCTAGCTGATTTTGTACATCCTTCAAAAAAACAACGTTTGCCACCTCCATGTCCAACACAAAATTTTGTCCTCCCTCTTGCAGATTTTGTACAACCTTCAAAAGCACATCGTTTCCCTCCTCCATGCAATATACATTTTCGTGTTTTTCCTTGAGCTGATTTGGTACATCCTTTAACGATACATCGTTTACCATATATTGTCTACAATATAGTATAAAAAATAGATTTTGTCAGGTATTAGGGTTATGAAAAAAAAAATTTCATATTTTGAAAAAAATATAACATATTCCACCATGAGAAATACAAAAAGGAGTCCTTCCTTGTGCTTGTTTAGTACAACCGATATATTTACACTCCAAAATTGGACATTCTGTTAAATGATCTTTACAGTGCATATTTTGTTTATACCGTGGTTTTGAACAATTTTCATCAACACAAATAGGTAAAAACATTTCAAATCGTTTCGTTATTGGAACAATTTTCTCATTATTCAATTTTTTTTCAGAATTTTCAAGTGTAGTTATATTCGAACTTTCACTACTACTACTACTAGTACTACTACTGTTGTTGTTCATAGTATTAAACGTGGTAACTGTATGTACAATATTTGATGATATTTCGGGTGTATCATTTTGAATAATTTGAGATTCATCAACAGATTTCGTGTCACTTGATACAATTGTTGTATTTTTCGTATCCTTTTCTACATCAAATACATCTGGTAGTATATCAGAAATGAATCCTAATGCGCTTTGTTTAGCCTCTTTGGCATCTTTTTCACATTGCCTTAGATGTGGATATTCAATATTTAAAATTTGAGCTTCTACTAGCATTTTTCTTTTTCTTTTACGTTCTTTTCTCTCTTTAATCGTTTCTTCTTTTGTAATTATTAATTTATCTAATGGAATTTCAGGTACTTTTATAGAAGAATAAAATGTAGTACTAGCTGTAATATCATTGAGAATATCATTATTATTCATGTTATTATTATTTTGACTACTAAAAGTACTAGCTGAAATATCATTGAGAATATCATTATTATTCATGTTATTATAAGTATTATTTTGACTACTACTAGTACTAGCTGAAATATCATTGAGAATATCATTATTATTCATATTATTATTATTTTGATTATTATTAGCAGTATTCTTCATAGAAACAGAACCTTCAACACGTTTAGATGTTGAACTCAGCACTGGTTGTAACACTGGCAATATCTTGTTATTGTTTATATTTAATTCAATTTCTTTACGTTGTTTTATATCTAATGTATCACATTGTTGTTTTTGAATTCTTAATAATTCATTTATATGTTGTTGATGTGTAGCTTGTAATTGTTCAAGATGTGTTTTTTTGACATCAGCTGTTTCATTTTGTAAAGATTTCATTTTTTTTGTAATTTCTGTACTTTGTCGAAGTTTTAATTGTTCTAACATTTTTTTTTGTACATGTTTTGTAAAAAAATAGATAAAATCTGAAAATTCGTTAGTGTACAGACAAAAAAATATCAGATATTTTACAAATGAATGATGAAAAAGTTTTAAAAAAATGTTAAAAAAATGTTAAAAAAAAAAAAAAAAAGATGGAAACGTACCGCTTTTAAATGTTCTTTTTTTTTTTCTTGCATTTTTAAATGTCTATAAATTGACATTTGTTGTCGTTTTGATGCCTCAAAAAATTCATCTTTTGATTTTCGTTTTTCACGTTGTATGGCAAGCAATCGCTCTGCCTCCAATGCACGAAATCCAGACATAATTTTTGATCCTTCACGAAGAATGCTATCACGTAATAAAGCATTTCGATGTTTTAGTGGTAATCCATTTTCTCGTAATCGTTCTGAAAGACCAATTTCGCGTTGTTCAAATGCTTTCAAAGACGAATTTGTTTGTTCAGATGATTTCAAAGACGAAATATTGTTATTTTGTACCCTTTCATCTGAGTGTAGACTTTCTGTTTTCACTACAAATTTTCCTACTTGAATTTCAACTCCATTATTTTTTATTGATTTTGATGTTTCATCATTTTGAATATTTTCTTCATTCTTTTCATAAGATTGTTTCGATTTACGTAGAAAAATTGTACCTCGAGGTGTGCTTGAATTAGCAGAAGTATCAACTGCCGCAAGATTTGTTAAATTACGAAAATCTTCTAAAGAATGAACAAAAATTTTGCTTTCCGTTGTTTGAGTTTTTGTAGTTTTTGTAGTTTCTGTAGAAGTAGACAATTGCGAATCCATATTTTTTGAATTTTTTGAATTTTTTGAATGTTGTGAATTTTGTTCATCATTCATGTCGTTTGATGAAGAATGCAATACTTTTTTATTGTTTTTTAAATTATTTTGAATATCCAAAAGATCTTGTTCTGTTTTAGATTCCCATGTTTGTAATTGTTGACATGTATATTTGGAAAATATTTTTTTTTGATTTTTTTTGTTAGGTATGAAATGTTGTATGAAAAAAAAAAAAAAAAAAATACATTTGAAATAAACATTTGAAATAAACATTTGAAATAAACATTTGAAATGAAAACAAACACATTATTGTATATTTTTCACTGAGATATTTTTTTCTTTCCATTTTTAAATGTAAAAGATTTCGTGTATTTGATGAATCACTCAACTCTTGGAGTACATCTTCAAACATTTTTTTACACTTTTTTTTTTGTTGTTGTATCGTTTTTAACTGTTTCACGTGATTAGTCACTAACAAATGCTCTTCAGCTACACTAAGTGAACCATTATTTGCTTCTGTATACTCTTTTGTATATAAAAGACGACATTGTTCAATAAGATGTAATACTTTCTGTGATTTCGTGTGTAAAGCTAATTTTCTATTTTTTTCTTCCATTTCAAAAATATTTTTCATTGAAATTACTAAAGATTCATACGCTTTTAGTAATGCTTTTCTAATATTTAATTCTTGTTCGGTATCACGGATAACATATAATGAGAAACATATATTTATTTTTGTCATTTGCAATGTACAGTGTAAGAATTTTGTTACTTGTGAAATTATAAAAATGTAAACATTCAAAAAAACAAAATAATCGAAAAAAATAAAGAAAAAAACACGAAATAATAAAAAACGTACATTATACACAGCCAACTCGTTTTGTATTGTCTTTAACTTTTTGTTAGCTTCCGCAAGAACCACGCGTTCTTCTGCTTGTGCTCGTGCTCTTCTTTCAGCTGCTGTACCTCTTCTATTGCCCTTGCCTCCAATTGTTGAAGCATTCGATGTTTTTTGTAGTTTTTTAGGCTTATTTCGTGTAGCTCGTAAAGCTCTCTTACGACGTAATCGAATTCGTTCTCTTCGCTTCTTTGTACATGCAAACAAAACATCATCAGGTGAAAGTCCATGAACTGTATAAGGATCATCGACTTTTGTAGGATGAGAGTTTTCAAAACTTTTTTTGAGTTTTTGTAGGTTTTGTTGTTCTGCATTTTGTAGATTTTGTAGATTTTGTTTGTGGTTAAGTACAAAATTACCGTCTGCTGCAGGTACAATAGGGTACGTATTGTTAATGTTGTGATGTGGTATATACTTATATTGTTTCATATTATTATGTACTGGGGTATTATACATTTTGTTATTAACTCTATTGGTGTGTCTATTTTGTTGTTGTAAAAGTGCATTTTCATTGTTAAACATATTCGCAGTACCATTAAGATGCGGGTGTGTTGTAGAATTAGCTGCAGTTGGCATGTATGGCAAATTTCCGTTGTATCTCATATCATGTGGATACATATTATATGCATAAGTACTATGATGCTGGGGAATATTATTATACTGAAGGATATTTACGTTCATATTGTTTACAACGTTAACTGCTTTTTTAGCCTTTTTAGATGGAGAATTTCTTCTACCCTTTTGCGGATACTTTCGTTTATTTACACGCTGTTGCATATATGGTACATGACATTTAGATATTCTATCATATTGAATGAGATTACTCGAATAAATTGACGGGACATTTGGTATTTCTCCTTTATTCCAAACAACTTTGAGGCGGACAGAGCTTCGTCCTTTTTTTGCATTGTTGGGTGCTATAACGCGAGTCTTTTTTAAAATCTTTCGAGAGAGATTTGAAAGTGTAAACAAAATTTTTGCATGTGCCTTTAATGATTGATTAGCATATGTAGTTGGTACTTTACTCGTGTCGCTTTCTGGTGAAACAACCACCCGCGAAGTCATATGGATAGATTTGCAGAAGTCGTTTTGAAAACTGTTTTACGTTTTTTGTTTCAAATGATCAATACAATACTACTAGATTGTAGCTCTTGCACTATCAATCAACTAAAATTGTGTAATGTAAATGAAGCTGTGCAAATGAAAACTCACTCAATAATACATAAATTTTGTCTTTTCAGAATCAGAGTTGTGATCCCTCTTTTTTTGTATTTACGTAGAGCGCGAGCAAAGAGCATCTGCCGGTGCAAAATGACCTACCTTTGCCCTAACCCTAACCCTAACCATTAATAAAATCGAATAAAAATTATTGAATCTTGCATCATTCTAGCGATTCTAGCGATA
The DNA here is from genome assembly GCA_900128565.1 of Stramenopiles sp. TOSAG23-6. Taxonomy (NCBI): domain Eukaryota; species Stramenopiles sp. TOSAG23-6. The sequence continues at coordinate 4,158 of LT636315.1, read as the reverse complement.
ATAATGGCTAAATATGCTCAAAATGAATAATTTTTTTTATCAATTTAAAGTGTTTACATAACTACTATATTCATTAATAACAAGTTCATTCAATAAATCATGCAAGAAGTAACATATTTTTTCCAAAATTAATTCATCATATAATCAAAACAAAACTAAAAACGACTAAAAACTAAAAATTACATTTTTAATAAGGAATTATTTATTACACAATAATAAATAAATAATCAACAAGAATCATAACAACCAAGATTCGGGAAACCTTACTATATATATATATAAGCACAAGGGATTTTGTGATTTTAGACATTTTTACTTCAAATGAACTCCAATTTAGACTGCCATTTACTTTTAAGATATGTTGGACTCTCTCATTTAAACCAAGTCAGACTCTCAAATGAGTCTGTTGTTTTCATCCAATCTCAAATCCACGAGATTTCTTAGTTGACCAATTTCATTTGGGGAATTGAACCAGATAGTTTGTTGCTATACAAGAACAAATATTGAAGCTTTGTTAGTTGAAAAATTTCCTTTGGTATTGAACCAGATAGTTCGTTGTCATCCAAGTACAATCCTTCGAGATTTGTTAGTTGACCAATTTCCGTTGGTATTGCACCAGTTAGTTTGTTATCATCCAAGACTAACATATCAAGATTTCTTAGTAGACCAATTTCTTTCGGAATTGAACCAGATAGGTTGTTGCGATTCAATGCCAATTTAGTAACACTTCCATTAGTACACGTAACTCCATACCAGTCACAAATATCTGAATCTGTTTTCCAATTTTCACTCCTTTCCCAATGAATCCCATCAGTATTATCATACAATACAATTAAAGCCTTTCTTTCCAATACCCTACGATGATAATGACTACCTTCTACACGGCGTAGCCATTGGGTTGATGTCTCAGTGTCTCCTTTATTGACAGAACCAATATCTTCATTTTCACCAAACAGTCCTTTCACCCCTTCAAATATATACTTTGCGCGGTTGTTAAATTCACGATCACCTGCCTTGTGCATTGTACGTGAAACAGCAGAGAAATTACCTAATTCACGTTTAGTTAAATGTGAAGGCACTGAAGCGGTACTGTCTTTTAGCTTTAGTGCTTGTTCTGCCCTTGTAGCTCCTTTACTTTCTCTTATTATTGTCACTACTAATAGCAGTATAATACATGAATAATTCATTTTGAAAAATAGTCGCAAATATACTTTGTTTCCAATATACAAACAAATTACAAATGGTAGAATTGATACCACAAGGTAAGTCTGAGTTTCCTTGGTCAGCTGACTGGTATTTTTTTTGACGTTTTTCTTCTGTTTTCGTGTTTTTGTCAAAGATATCCTTTCGACGCCTTTCGTTTCTAATTCGATTTTTGGCGTTTTGAGAATGATTTCCAGAATAGGCTATATATAACACTCCCCCAGGGACGCTACCAATTTATCAATTTTATCAAACATTTATATTTTCACAAAATTTGTGTATACTCCATTGCTTATCATTATTACATAAAAGAGATCCTCCTTCATATCCATTTTTACATGTTAAACAAAATTCTCCATTTTTTGTGTTTTTTTTACAATCTTCTGAAAAATTTCCAATTATTTCTGATGATTCGCAATGAGCCTCAAAACCAATACAAGAACCAGCCCATTGGATATCATTTTTTGTTCGATTTGATACCCCGGAATCTGCGACAATAGCTACTGCTATATCATATTGACTTGGATCGCATGTATTTCAAAAATATATTTCAATAAAAAGAAAATTGAAAAAACAAAATCCNAAAAACAAAAAAAAAATCCGAAAAAAAAAAATATATTTTTATACAACATACAACCACATTTGATTTCTCTACCACTAGCAGGACATGTGTCTAATACTTCCGGTGTAATTTTTAAATGTTCCAAAGTATTTTCTGTTGATGCGTATACATCTATTAACTTTTCGTTCGATTGAAAAAGACTTGCAGAAGATGATGTATTGTGAATTGTTTTTTATTCAAATACGTTTGAAATCCGTTAGGTACAAAATTTCGTATGAAATGTTTTTAATGAAATTTTTTTTGAAAAAACAAAAAAAGTCAATTTTTGAAGACATACATGCATTGTGTGTATCCTTAATTACCATAAAAGCGAAATATATTTGTATTGATGTTATAATAAGTGTTGAAATAAAACAAAACCGTAAATGACAAGCAACGCTAGCATTTTTTATCAAAATCCATGCAACGAATATAACTAACATGACCAATATAGCCATATATTGTGAAAAAAAAAAAAATTTTGGTAAAAAAAATCGTTAGGTATGAAATTTTGTATGAAAAAAAAATTCAAGAGAAAAAAAAACGTACAGAACACCAATTTGATGAATTGTAGTTGGAAGTATTTGAGTTGCATCTACTGTTGGCAACGCAACCAATCCGAAAAAATATAATTGCATTGTCGTACTAATGAATATAAAAAACGTCGCCACTTCTAATTCCACTCGATGAAAAAATGCACAACATATACTGTGAAAAATTTTGTTTTTTTTGTACAATTTGTTAGGTACAAAATTTCGTACGAAAAAAAAATCGATTTTTTTGTTGAAAAAAAAAAATGAAACGTACAACAATCGATACAACGGACATGTTTCTTCTTCTTTTGTTCCTTGCTGAATCGCCTCTCTAAATCAACCTTGACAATATGTGTAGCTTCATTACGAGCGTTGGTATCAAGTTTCGGTATAAGATCATCTACACTATATGTGTATTTTTTACAACCATTCGAGTATGGATGTAAACGTTTATTATTTTTCCAATAGTTACCCTCTATATTTTCAAAATATAAATCATTTGCTCCACTTGGCAGCACAGGATCAACAAAATCATCAGACTCCTCAGGAGAACCAGGAGAAGACGAATTTATATCATTTGTATATAATATGCCGATTGGATTACGTTGTGACATTACAAGTATTGTTGTGCTACAGTTGTTTACAAGTGTGTGTGAAGACTTACAGCGTTTGTCGTAGTAGTAGCTATATCGGGTGAACACAAAAAGTAACGGATCATGATGAAAAAAACGTAAAAACGCCGATGAATGAAAAAAAATTCGAAAAAGACACCATTTTTATTACTTGACTACGTATTTGTAGAATAATAACTATTAATATCAATTGACCTTAAGACATGTATCATCACCCCAGGAAGAACCATCAAAACTTGGTGTTCCACTATAACCAACATTACATACACATGTACCAGGACCTGCAGTTCTATTTCCATTACACGTTGATTGTTCATCTACACATGTACCCATCCATTGTTTTTCCGAAGAATCTGTCGGATAATCCCATTTTGGTGTTCCACTATACCCATCTTTACATTCACATGTACCAGGACCTGCAGTTCTATTTCCATCACAAGTTGATTGTCTATCTTGACATGTGGGTGAAGGTGGAACAAAATTCCATTCTTTTGCAGAAGAATCCCATTTTGGGGTTCCAGAATATCCATCTCTACAAAAACAACCATTTCCACGCATTTCCATAAAGTCTCCTTCACAAATACTCGTTGAATTTATACAATTCCCTGTCCACTTTCCATCAACATATGAAGGCGCATGATCACCTTTATATCCCTCTTCACAAACACACCCATGTTGTTCGATAGTCATGCCATCTGCTGAACAATTCTTCACTTTATCTATACAAGAGCCTGTCCACTCCCCATTCTCCCATGCAGGATTACCTTCATATCCATCTTTACAGACACAACCATCAGTACCCATTTCCATACCTTCTCCTCTACAAAGTTTCGTTTTTTCAATACATATACCTATCCACTTGGGTGGTTCTGCTGGTTCTGCTGGTTCTGCTAGTTCTGCTAGAATTTCAGGTGGTGGCGATGGTGTTAGATTACCGATATATCCATCATTGCATTGACAGGTACCATGATCGTCTTCGACCATAGTACTATCGATACAGTCATGTGGTTGTGGATTAGTTGGAATGCATGAAGTCGTCGACCAAGCTGATGATTCCCATGTTGGTGGGTTACCGGTATATCCTTTAGCGCATATACAAATACCATCGTCATTGATCACACTATTCTCACCATGACATGTATTTTGGAAAAATATTTCAAAAAAAAAAAACTAAAATTTGTTAGGTACA
>LT636314.1:0-10422 GCA_900128565.1 Stramenopiles sp. TOSAG23-6 | reverse complement strand
AAATTTTGTACCTAACGATTTTTTTTTCAAATATTTTTCCAAAATACATATAATATCAACTCCTGAAAAGGAAAATAGCACTGAATCAATAAAATCAATAAAGGAATTCAACGGTAGCAAGCTTCGAAGCAGTAGTAGCCCAGTGCATAGAACACAAGATGGTAGACTTGCCGATCGCCACGTACGTTTTCAAAATTTAATTTTAATTTGTTTTTTCGTGTTTTCAAAATTGACTTTTTAATTTTTTTTTTTCGTATTACATTTCGTACCTAACGAATTTCAAATGTTTGAATTGTTTTTCACAGTACATGGAAATCCATTGGTTGAAGGAACTCATGAATACCGACGGGCGTTTCTCTTGGGTAAAGTTGAAGAGAGAAGTCTTAAAATCATACGAAAAAAAATATACGTTTTCATCATCCATTTTTTACCTACATTTTTTTTGTGACATTGTTTTTTTCGTACGAAATTCCGTAATAGACGATGTTTTCTTCATGGACAATGCAAAGGTTTTGTACCTAACGAATTTACAATTTTGAAATATTTTTCACATGAAATGCTTCAAATTGAGACTCTCGTACAAATGAATGCGCAACTTAGAAAAAGTTGTAGTAAGTTGAATGGAGAAGTTGACCGGGCGATGTTCGTTTTCATTCTAAATTTCAAATTTAGTTTTTTTTTGTACCAAATTTTGTACCTAACAAATTTCGATTATTTTTTCACAATACATGGTGAAAGATCAAATGCGAGAGTTTCAGCAAAGGAAACAAGACAATCAGGGCGATTTGGTAGCCACGATGAAAAGAAAATTACAGACAACCGATAATGTACATTTTCATCATGAATTTCAAATTTATTCTTTTTACCTCATCTAAATTTTGTAAAATATCTTCTAACGAATTTTTTTTCTAAAAAAAATAAAAAAAAATATTTTTTACAATACATAAACTTCGTCTAGTTAATGCACAAGCAAAAGAACTTGAGGAACAAGAGAAGCGGTACAATACATTACTTGACGGTCAAATAGGCTCTTCCAAACGATTGCGCAAAAAAGTTAAAAATGATAAAATGTTTGTCAATCAATCAAATTCAACTAAAGCCCCTCAATCAAAGTCAGATAAACGTACCACAAAAAAAGTGTCCAAGCTAAAGCAGGTATACAAGAAAGAAGTAGCTTTTACTCATAAGGAATTAAAAAAAATGAAAGTTGCGGTTTTAAAAACTTATTGTAAGGAGTTTGGTTTATCTACTAAAGGGAAGAAAAAACACTTGATTCAACTTGTAAAGGATTACCAGAAACAAAATGCAGTATCATCTATAGTAAAGGCTCCAAAGCAAAAAAGGATGAAAACAAAACCAAAACAGATAAAAGTACAAGCAGAAAAAATAGAAGATTCACCTAGTGAGAGCATTGACTTCAACACCATCGCTCACATGAGTTGGAGAGATCGAAGCCAGCAAAAAATAGATCAAGTTGCTGAACTTGGAAAAGTTTATGGAATGCTAAAAGAAGAATCCTTAGCAATAGCTGAAAGATATAAACATGTTCATGAGTGTACCATTGATATGGAAATAAAACCTTCCACAGAGAGAACAGAATATGAAAAGCTTTTAAGTGAATTGAATGAACTGCGTAATGAGTTTGAAGAAATGCAAAAATGTAATGATACTAAACACTCACGGCGCGAAAGAAAAGAGAGATTAGAAATTCAAATGAAATCAGTACGACTTGACGCTTCATGTCGGAAACTTGCCGCAGAGCTTAAACTTCGTAAATGTGGTGTTACCCCAGAATGGGTTGGCAAAGTTCCAGAAACCCCAAGGGAAATTAAACGAATGAAGTCTTCTCTAACGAGTACCGAATACGTAATAGATAAAGAGGGCTCAATTCTGAACTCTCGCATAGAAAAAATAGATGAAAGGATAGAGAAAACGGAAGCGGAGACTCTTGAACTAGTTAGAAGAACTGACATATTAAAAGCAGTTTCCGAGACACAGCGAGCTGAAATTGGAGAAGCTGTAAAAAAAATTAAGAAACTCAAAGAAGCTGTTAGACTTCGTAATGCAGCTATAGCAGCTGCAGTAGTTGCTGCACAAGCTGCGGCTATTCAGAAAGCAAAAGCTGCAGCGAGAGCCATTATAACAAATGCCATTGATGAAGCACTAAGTGCAGCCCGTGCAGGCGTAGAGGCTGCAGAAGAAGCTACTCAAGAAGCTGAAAAACTGGCAGAAGAAGCAGAAGCAGCACAAGAAGCTGAAAAGCAAGCCGCAGAAGAAGCTGCAAAAGAAGCTGCTGAGTTGGCTGAAAAGCAAGCTATAGAAGAAGCTGCAAAAGAGGCTGCCGAGTTGCAATTGGCTGAAAAGCAAGCTACAGAAGAAGCTGCAAAAGAAGACACAAAACCAAATGAAGAGACCACAGAAGAAGGTGAAAATGATATTACAAAGACAGAGGAAGAGACTACAGAAGAAGCTATAAAAGATGTCAAGAAAAATACTTCGAGTGCATTCCTAACTCAATTAAATGAAGAAGAGGATGGCGATGGTTGGAATGTGGATCATCATGAGGGAAGCAGCGAACCTGTTGATATTTTACCAGATAATTCTAATGTAGAAACAGCAAATGCTGAAATCAATGAAGGCGAACCTGTTGAAATTTTACCAGATAATTCTAACGTAGAAACAGCAGTTGCTGAAATCAATGAAGGCAAATGGCAAACTCAGGAGGAAACTGTAGTAGAAATGTAATATTTCTCTTTTTTCTATATTTATTGTACAGTATAAACAATAATACGTATACTTCTACATTGCGACAATTATATAAAAATAAATTAAAAAATGAAAAAAAAAGTATAATAGTATTCATAATAACAAATTAATAATAACAGATTTATTTACAAAACTACAAACCTGTCCCAGTTTAGTAATTTTTTTTTTATCCTAAACAACTATAAAAATTGATAGCTTATTCTTTCAAGAAACAAAATATATTCGCAAAAAAAAATTATTGTTTACGGGACATTTTTACGCCATCGGATCAAAACTTCATGTACTATGAAAATACGTAAAAAAAAAATCGTTAGGTACAATATTTTTTTACGAAAAAATATCATTAGGTACAAACTTTCGTACCAAAAAAAATATATTTAAAATTCATGATGAAAACGTACATCTGTTCTAAATCGTTGTGTACAAGTCGCATCATCCATAGAAGTGAACGCTTGCGGTCCACCACATCTATATTGACACAAACCTGCTTGTGCAATCATAGCACCATTATCTATACAATATCGATGATCCATAGCACAGAGTTTACCTCCACGCTCATTACACATAATTTGCATGAAGTGTAAAAATTTTCCAAAAAAAAAAACTGTTAGGTACAAAAAAAAAATTCCAAAAAAAAAAAATTTGAAATTCATGATTTTGTTAGGTACAAAATTTCGTACCAAAAACATAATAAATTAATAAATTCATGATGAAAATGTACATCATTTCTTGTAGTCTTTTATTACAGCCAACACCACCAACAATAAGGACATCTTTTCGACCGGAATGAGCCATCGCCCTTTCTGTGACTTCTACAAGCATAGCAAAAACTGTCTCTTGTAATGAGTAACACAAATCTTCCCGAGTGCACATATTGTGAAAAATATTTTTTTTTGGTTTTAAAAAATCGTTAGGTACAAAATTTTCTATGAAAAAAAAACTGAAATTTAAATTTTAAAAAAATGAACAATATTTTAAATTGAACGCACACTGTCCATTTTTCAACTTAGTCCGTGCTTCTTGACCAATAAATGTTAAAATACCAGAGAATGAAACATGTTTTGTGAAAAAATAAATTCGAAATTGAAAAAAAAATATTAGGTACAAAATTTCCTATGAAAAAAATAAATTTAAAATTCATGATGAAAATGTACGTCCATTCCCTTCACTACATATGGCAATGGTATAAATTTTGTACCTTTTTTTGCTAGTTGTTCTACATTATATCCTGGACTTGGGTCATTTGAGAGACCTAATATACGCGCAAATCTATCGAGCATATTTCCTACTGCGATGTCAATTGTCTCGCCAAAAATGTTCTGTGAAAAATATTTCTAGAAAAAAAATCTTAGGTACGAAATTTCGTACGAAAAAATAATTTGAAATTGATGATAAAAACGTACATTCGGTAGCGTTGCATCGAATAACATATAACCTGAGTATTTCCTCCACTAACGTATAGGACTACAGGGTCATCAACGTTTGTTGCGACACGACCCATTTCAATATGCCCAACACAATTTATTGTGAAAAAATATGTATACATTTTGATATTTGTTAGTATAAAATTTTCTACCAAAAAAAAGTTAAATTGAAATGAATGAGGTAAACCGTACATGGTTCACACCAACCAGTGGCACATCCAATAATTGAGATAGCGTACGCGCACACATTGCACATGAACGCAATGGGTTCCCCATTCCAGGGCCTTTGGTATAACATATGATATCTATTGCAGACTGATCCAGACCAGACATTTTAATCGCTAAACGTGTCAAGGCTACAACGTGTTTCTGATGATGCCAAGCTGTTTCTTTTGGAAGGAAACCCGTTCCAGCTGGTGTTATGTATGTTTTCCGAGGGTTTGAAAGAATTTCAGTGCTTCCATCAGTATTATATCGTATAACACCCACCCCGAGTTTATTCGCACTGCCTTCGATACCCAGTGCAACAATTTCTTTATTCAGACGTGCTGCCATTTGCAAAGGGTTACCAACCATGCGAGAGTGTCCAGCTTTGTCCGACATTTCCAAAGAGCGCACGAATGTAACAATACTATATCTCGTGGCACTAAACGAAATGTCTCAGTGGTTTACGAATCTCTATTTGGAATCTTTCTGGTACTGCTAACTTTTTTGGATGCTATTATGACCTATTTTTCAAGGAAGCTGTGAATATTACTAATTGAGGACATTTAGGCCAAAACAACACGTGGCGCGTAAGTTTTCAAAAAATCGGTCAAAACAAGAAAACAAAATCGAGTTTGTTCGTTGCGCCACGACTCCGCTTCAATTTAATTCAATCGTGCGAAATTTGTCTAGTTTTCACATCCCTCTTATATATAACAATTTTTTCATGGTCAAATTATTATCTGTTGAACAGGATCCTAGATTCAGGGGGAGTAGTAAAAAGAGTCAACTTAAGAATCTAAAGTATGATCAAAAGTTGCTCAGGCAAACTGTTGACTTCTCCAAGGTCAACATGCCTGTTATTAAGAAATGGATCACTGATCGACTTGTGGAACTTTTAGGATTTGAAGATGATGTTGTCACTGGGCTTGTTCATAATTCTCTCGATATTGGACCCAAGGATGGAATGCAGTTGCTTGTGGATTTGACAGGCTTCTTAGAAAAGGATGCAGCAGTTTTTGTTCAGGAGTTGTGGACTATACTCAGTGATGCAGAAAAAGAAGAAACAGGAATACCACGTAACTTTTTAGAACAACAAAAGGCAAAGATTCAGGCACAGCGTATCCGTGAACAAGCAAATGCAAAGCTCAAGTTAAATGGCACTGTGGATGAGGCTTGCTATTTCTTTAGTATTGGCAATTGCACTAAAGGAAATGTTTGCCGTTATGTGCACGATGCTTCGGATGTTAGAGTTAGAGCTATAGCTGCTGCGGCTTCAGTGATGAAAGATAAAGACTCTGATAAAATTGTAGATGCTACAGCTTCAGTGACGGAATGTAAAGACGCTGACAAGAGAGAATCTAAAGACGAAAGCGAAACAGGAGACGTTGTTGAAGAAAAAAGAAACATTGGTGAAGAAAATGGAAACGTTGGTGAAAACACAAAGTCACGACGCAGCAGAAGTCAAAAACGAGCAAGAAGTCGATCTAGAACAAGATCAAGAAGTCGATCTAGAACAAGATCAAGAAGTCGTGTAAGGAATTTTAGCCGTAGATCAAGAAGTTATTCAGGAGGTCGTCGAAGGGAATATAGTAGAAGACCAAGAAGTTATTCCAGAGGTCGTCGAAGGGATTATAGTAGAAGACCAAGAAGTAATTCCAGAGGTCGTCGAAGGGATTATAGTAGAAGATCAAGAAGTAATTCCAGAGGTCGTCGAAGGGAATATAGTAGAAGATCAAGAAGTTATTCCAGAGGTCGTCGAAGGGATTATAGTAGAAGATCAAGAAGCCGTTCATTTCATGACAAACGTGCATATCGTCAGAGTTTAAATACAGAAATCAGTTTACGCCAAAAATTGGAAAAAGCAAAATTGGAAAAAGCAAAAGAACATAAATTGAAGACTCATGTGAAGTCACCTCGTAAGTCTACATGAGCTAATTGATCACGAGAATCCTTTCCCCAACAATGTTGAAAAATAATTTAAAACTTTAATTGTTAGAATAAATTGAATGACAGTCGTAATAATACTTCAAATTTATTATTTGTTTTTTTTTGAATGTTTTTTTGTAGATAATTTTGTACCTAACAAACATTTGAATTTTTGTTTGAAAATGTACATGGTTTTCATCACAATTTGCCAACCGTAATACTATTACTTCAGTATATGTGTAAGATATTATTTTTGTATACCCCAATCATTGCAGACAAGCATCTGAAAGTACTGGGTATCCTCCAGACAGGCACATTTATGCAAATAAAAATCACAAAACTCATCAAAGGTAATTGTTTTACCATATCTTTTGAATTCATTTATTTGTCTATTGGGTAGCGATTTTGCCGTTTCCTCTTTCTTTAAATGGCCATACACGGGATGATAAGAAAGCTGAATATCGTCAAGAGTTAAGTATCCTTTTTTATATTTGTCTATTTTTTGCCAAGAATCCTCCAGGATGTCCCTACGCTGCTTTGAAAGCTTCCCATTCAAATCGCTTAAAAATTCTTCGTACATAAAAACATTATGAAGATTTGGTTTTTGTTGGATTTTTGTATAGTACTTTCTACTTGGCAAATCTTTCGCGTACCAACCATATAACGCTTTATTTTCAGTATCTGATAGGTTTAAGTGAACTCCACGAAGAGCTGCAATAAATTCCGTTTTTTCAAGCCATTTTTGCATTTTCATATCGCGATTTTCCATCTCCGCTCTCAAATGCAAAGTGCCTGGTGCATTGATTTGCCATAAAACTCTTCGAATTCGTTGAAGAAGACTGTGTTTTTCTATTTTAACTGATTGGTTTCCTGTACGATATTCATGTTCTCCAACACGCGGTCCTTTCCCTACAATCCGTGGTCTTGTACCAGCAGCATGTATTTTGGAAAAATATTTCAAAAAAAAATCTAAAAAAATTGTTAGGTACAAAATTTCGTACGAAAACAAAATTCGAATTTTCAAAAATTAAAACATACATACTTATACGTAGTGGGACATGCAAATCCTTTATGGATTCCAGTCTTTGCTTTATGTAAGCGAACATCGCGGTAATGATTAGACATTTTTTGCTCTTCATTTCTGAAATGTGCAGTTTCATTATGCGTATTGCCTCCACCTATTGTTGCATGGTCATCTGATGACAGCTTTTGAATATTGGATACATGATTCGAATCAGTGTGATATTTATATGTGTGTGAATACTTATCGGAAAACATAGAAGTTTTTCCAAAATTTATTTTTGCATCTTTGTGTTTTTTGTTGACAATTCTTGTCTTATTCAAGTCCCAAACTTTCCACATCATCATCATCATATTATTGTCTGAAGGTTTAACTTCCGGTACTGTAAGAGAAATAGCCTCATAATACGATTCAAAATCACTGTAAGATATAGTACCATTCAATGGAAAGGTGTTCTTAAATTCATCCAAAATATCTTTCGCTTTCTTTGTCCCCGAAAGAACGTCTGGGTGATTTTCTGCATTATATATCTCATGAAAACATTTCACTGGAACTCTATCAGAAACCTTTCCACCATTGTTTTTCAACTTTCTTTGAGAAACACTTTCGAATACTTTCTTTACTATTCTTCTTCTTGCAGCAATCATTCCTTCACGTATTACTTTAAGAAACTTATCGGCGTCTATCATATCTTTCGGTACATTCGAGTCATGTAACATATCAAAGACAATCTTTATTTCATTTTCAGAAATTGCAAATCCAATATTTCGTAAAATATTCGAAAACGTCACAAAATGCATTCCCTGATTCTCACAGCTTGCGGCGTGTAATGCATTGCGTAAATTAAAGTAACCATAAACTCCTCGTTCAACTAATGTATTTTGGAAAAATATTTCAAAAAAAAATCGTTAGGTACCAAATTTCGTACGAAAAAAAATTCGAATTTGAAAAAAATAAAACATACATAGACATCGGAAGCGTTTTATTAGTGCATTGAATTCATTGAATTTTTCGGATTCATTTTGTAACTTATTATTAACGCTAGTGCACTTTTGGTCTACTTTTTTGTTTATAAACTTTGGATCTAAAGTTTTGTCTTCGATACCATGACCAAGTGTCAAAGTAGACAGAAAAGATTTATTTTTGTGTGGTACCCAAGTTATTGATGATGAATTGCGATATCCTCCAGTATTGTGTGAGGTTTCTTTTTGCTCGTACCTGCGTTTTCGAGATCGTTGTAATTCAAAAAGTCTGAAACAGTTATATATAATCATATTATAGTATTTGTCGTCATCTGAAACACTTGATACCTTCATGAAATATTCTTCAAAATCATTAATTTGAATCAATCCATTTTTTCCAATTAAGCAAGTTTTCAATTCTTCTTCTACTTCATTAATACTTCGACGCCCAGCCAATACATCAGGATGCTTATCAGCTTTGTAAAGTTGTAATATTTCTATAAGAGGCACCGATCCATTGTTACCAATATCTATATGAGAAAATGCTTTTTCTGCTAGACGACGACGAAGTTTGTCGTAGTTACCGATGACATCCAAATACAAACGATCGGTGTCTACAACAACTTTGTTTGGTCCAGGTAATTTTTGATAATATTTTTGTAGTGTCCGGATGTCAGCAAATGTCAGTGGGGGGCAACTCAAGTCTTTTGGGTGTTGCACTAAAAATCTACCCATTATTCTTTCAAACATGTCACATGATATCATACCAGTATATTCACTTGCTGTTTTCAATATACGACGAAATTCATGCATTCCCCTAACCCCATCATTTTTTTCTCTGCCTTTATGTAAACCAAGATGGAGAATATCTTTCAATTTTGATACAACTTCCTCCACAGATTTAGGTTGCATAGAGAGTGTTTGAGCCTGAATATTGTCTGTGTTTGAGGATACTGGTACAAATGGAGCTTTTTCTAAATGCCAAATATTCCACAGCAAAGCCCTAAAAGCAGAGGCAAAACGATCTTTGACCTTTCCACGCCTCATCGCTGAAACTTTGTGCCACTGTGCCACTTGAGTGTTTGACATTCTTGTTGAAGTTAATGCCTCTTGAAAATGTATTTCTTTCAACAAATGATGTCTATACAAAAGAGCCGCATGATAGTCTTCAAACTCCCCAATAGTAATTTTGGGATCACTACCTCCACCCGCAGCTTCGCGAAATACTTCTGATATTTCTCTGACACATTCTTCTTTGCATCTTGCTTCGGCAGAATCGTAATTTGTTTCCTCCACACTCTGAGAACTATTTCGCAAGATTGGCGGCAAATTAAAAGCTTTACCTAAATGATCATAGTCGCTATTAAATGCCTTCTGAATTGCAGTGAGTGTAACGGTTTCCCTGCCATCGCCCCCCATTTGATTAGCCACAATTAGACCATCAGACCCTCTGTGTTCTTCGTCTCCTCCAACAGTTCCAATCATCGCAAACGCCATCTTAATAGTTTCCCTGACTTTTTCACCTGGAATATCAAGCCCTTGTATAGTATTATGTAAGTCTATAGCATTTGGTTTTTTTTCGTACTTGCTAGCTAATCCCTGAATAACAGCATTGGCCTCTACGTAAGATAAAGATATATTAAAATTACACTCTCTTATAAGTAATGCCACATCATTTGCTTGTATCTCTGTGTTGTATCCAAATTTCTCAATACAACGACGTAACTTGGTGAGGGCCTGGAATCCTCCATTTTCAACGATAACCTTTCGCAAACTGGTCATCACTCTCAAATACGTAGCTTCCCATGTTCTTTTAGAATTGATTAAGAGTTGTTTCGTAGGAATTGTTGTATCAAATTCATCTACGGGAGTTTTTACATGCTTTATAAAATTCCATCCTTGCTTTCTTAAATTAGAAACTATTTCGTGTACATTCATTTTTTGAATATGAGACATATTTTCACCTCGAGTATCTTCACGAGAATGCCTATATAACATGACCCTATCCATAGATTCTTTACTACTGAGTTTGTATAGTGCTGCAAGGAGTATTGATGCAACCATACATGTATTTTGGAAAAATATTTCAAAAAAAATTCGTTAGGTACAAAATTTC
>LT636313.1:0-10427 GCA_900128565.1 Stramenopiles sp. TOSAG23-6 | reverse complement strand
GAAAAGTGCTTTTGGTAGTAGTCCATTTGATAGTAAACCAGCAACTGAGAAAAGTACTTTTGGTGCATTTGGTGCAAAAACTGGTGGTGCTGCTTCAGCCTTCGGATTATCATCTTTGTCTAGTAATACATTTAATATAAATAAGTCAACGAAAACGTTTTCTGTTGGAAATGACGATGACAATAGTAAAGCATCTACGAAGGATAGTGAAACAGACACACTACTAAACAAGATAAATGATACCAATGTAAATACTCCAACAGAGACCAAACAAGTAGAAGTTGTAGATGCGAAGAATAAAAAGTCCGGTGTAAATAAAGAAAAGTGCAATAGTAGTGATATCGTCGTGAAGGTTACGGAGTCTGATGAAATACAAGTAGAAGAGCTCCGACTAAAGAAATTTTCTAAAGATGATTCTGATCGTGGTTTAAATTTCGGTGCATCTGGATTAAATAGCGTTGGACGTAATGCTCTCACTGTGAGTGATACATATGGAACTGTTGTTATTGCTGCCAAATCTGGTGGCTTTCTGAGATGCTCCAGTCGTAAAATTGAAAAAGCTGCTCGAGATGCTATAAAAGATCCGGGTAAAGTTCCAATGTTAGCTCACCCCTACTCGCTGGGAAAAAATATGGATGCAGTTTCACTTTCTAAAGATTCGAACACTCTCGCATGTGCAAACATTGATGGCAAAATTTCACTCTTCAATATGTCAAATTTGTTGTCCACTGAAGAAGAAATTGGATCATTTCAATGTAGTGAAAGTGAATCTGTCGCAGTTGAGCAGATAGAATGGTCAAAGTCTCAGTTATTATCTTTATCATCTTCTGGTACATTAGCGATTGCAAATGTAGATTGTTCGGTTGTAGCTCGCCGTTCATCGGAATCACCGTATATGTATGTTTTATTTTTTTTCAAATTCGAAATTTTTTTTTGGACGAAATTTTGTACCTAACAAATTTTAGTTTTTTTTTCTTGAAATATTTTTCCAAAATACATGTCTGCATCGTGGAATCCGGAGGGAGATTGTATTTCTTTAGGTATGAAAAATGGTATGATTGAAATTCTTCAAGTAATGGACAATCGTGTAGATAATATTACAACCATATCTTTTCCTAAAAAAATATGTGCCTTACTAGAAGTTGAAGAAAAAACAACTTTTCGTGCATTTTTTGTAAAATGGGTTGAAACTAAAAGTTTGTTAGTAGGTTATGGGTACGAAGATGAAGACGGTGATACGACTCATGTTTTAACAATGTGGACATTGGGTGACAAGTCTGTGTCATTTAGTGGTTACTCGTGCGAATCACTCGGTCATATTTGTGTGCCTGACACTGATGCTGAGACTGGTTCGCCGAAATTTCATGTGGCATTCTTTCCTGAGTGGAGAATGATTTTAGTAGGCCACAATCAAAGCTCCGAAGTAGAAGTCGTTGGTTTTGATGATAGCAGTGGGTCTTGGATTTGTATGAAGGTAGGTGATGGGTATGAGGGTGAATTCCCTGGATTTTGTATGGGCATTTCCCTACTTTTGACATCAAATACTCCAATACCTGATGATAACCCTGCTGAAAAGCCATTGCCGCCATGTCCTGTTGTTGCAGTAGCGACGTCTGATGCAGAATTGTGTTTATTTACGTTGCAAGATCTCAGACGACAACTTGTGAAGACTCTAATAGAACCCAAACAATACGAAAAATCTGAGGGGGGGACTCTAATCAAAACAGAAACTACTGTAAATGATCAACCTTTAGTCGGAAATGCTCCAGTTGATGAGACAAATACATTTTCATTTAGTGGTGCTTCTAGCACTAGTACAAAGACAGTTGATGTGAAACCTAAAGAAGAAGATAAAAAGAAAAATGCAGTTTCATTTGGTGGTGATTTTAGAAGTACCAAATTTGGTGTAGAACCGACAATTAAAACACACAAGCTGAAAGGGGAGACAAAATTTGATAATATTTCTTCAAATTTTACAAAGCGAAAAGATGGACCCGTTGACAAAGCACAAGAAATTCTTGATCGAACGAATGATATGTTTGAAAATTTAACGTTAAAAAAACTCAGAGAAGTTCCAACTATAACCGATAATGTATTGAACTCTCTCGCTGACTCTATTTCTGAACTCAGTGTGAATACAGAAAAGACTCGTCGTAATTGCAAGGATGCTGTATCTAGTATTTCGGCTTCTTTGTTGCAAGTTAAAGAAACCGAACAAGAAATGATCAATGTGGATCGCCGTGTTGAAGAGGCGCACAGTTTAATTATATTGTCTCAGAAAAAGGATTTATCAGAACTTCTTGATCGTCAACCCCTTCCTGAAGATCTTGCAGCGATGAAAACTAAACTATTTGATTTGAAGAAACTTGTGTTTTCAAGACTGTCAGAAGTATCAAAACGTACAAAATTACTAGAAAAACAAAGACAGGAATCGTGCAATACTCGGAGTAAAAGACACACTTCATTTATGAATATACAAACTTCGTCGCATGTCATGGAAATTGTACGAAAACATTACAATCATGCACAGGAATTGAAAATGCATATTAATGATATTATTAGTCCGAAAGTTAGCAATACAAACGTTGGTTATTTTCCAAGTAAACAACTTTCTTCGTCAAATGTAATCAATAGAGGCAATAAATGGCTAGTACCAGTAAACGCGGGTAAACCCAAAGCGGTATCTATCACTAAAATACGCCAGTTACATTATACGAATCCAACTGTAAGTAAAAATCTCCTCGATCATTTATTACAAATCGGGAATGCTATTAATGGTAGTCATTCTGGTGGTAGAAAAATAAAACCGAAATCGGTGAATAGTGTCAGTGTAACCAATAAATTGCGTAAAGAAGGATTGGAATTGTATAATCGTAGTCAGCAACACATGGAACGAATCAAAGATAGGCTTCAAGAGATTCAAAACATTTCACCAACTAAATCTGGAAACATTGGCAACAAATCTGCTGAAATGACAAGTTTGAGCCCTGAGTCACCAGGTAAAAGAAACTCGCCTGTATTTGTGAAAAACTTTAAATCAGTAGATAAGTCCACAGTTAGTGAGATGAATGCATTTGCATTAGAAGGTGCGTCGAGTAGTATGAGTGGTAATGATGTTGTGAATACGAAGAAAGATTACCTGGAAAAAAATGATAAAAAGACGAATACATTTTCATTTAGTGGTGCTTCGAGCACTAGTACAAATACAGTTGATGTGAAGCCTAAAGAAGATGATAAAAAGACAAATGCATTTTCATTTGGTGGCGATTTTAGCACTAATACAAAGACAGTTGATGTGAAACCTAAAGAAGATGATAAAAAGACAAATGCATTTTCATTTGGTGGCGATTTTAGTACTAGTACAAAGACAGTTGATGTGAAACCTAAAGAAGATGATAAAAATACAAATACATTTTCATTTAGTGGTGCTTCTAGCACTAATACAAAGACAGTTGATGTAAAACCTAAAGAAGATGACAAAAAGACAAATGCATTTTCATTTGGTGGCGATTTTAGTAGTAATAGTAATAGTAATGATAACAAAGCTACGTTAAAATCGGAAAATAAGAAGGAAGTTCCTACTGCTTCTTTCTCTTTTAACAAAGTTGAGAAAACTTCAACTGGGGGTGATAAAAAGACAGTTGGTTTTAATCTAGGTAAAGATATTGAAAATACCTCAGAGGTTGATAAGAAGACAGTTGGTTTTGGTTTTAACTTGGGTAAAGATACTGAAAATTCTTCAAAAGATGATAAAAAAAGTGATATTTTACCATTGAAAAGTTCTTCCGGGCCAGCAATTACAGAAGCGAAAACAACGCAATCTGCTTTAGAAGATTTTTATCGTATAACAGCTCCTGATAAGGTAGCTAAAGTGCCTGGCATTCTAGTCAAATACAAAGGCCAAGAAGCTGGACTTGTGACGAGGTTGAAGAAGAAATATAAAGATAATGTAAAAGCAATAGAGTCGTTGCAAATTCTGGAAAATACGCTGAAGCCGCAAAATATTATTGGTGCTAAAAAAACTAAATCCTCAAGCAGTTTATTCGGATCTACTCCTGTGAGCTTTGCTTCCGCAACTGAATCTAAAAATACTCTTGTAGCGTCTTCTGCATTTGGAACTACTCCTGCACCAGCGACACCCTCTGCATTTGGAACTAAACCTGCACCAGCGACACCCTCTGCATTTGGAACTACACCTGCACCAGCGACACCTTCTGCATTTGGAACTACACCTGCACCAGCGACACCCTCTGCATTTGGAACTAAACCTGCACCAGCGACACCCTCTGCATTTGGAACTACACCTGCACCAGCGACACCTTCTGCATTTGGAACTACACCTGCACCAGCGACACCCTCTGCATTTGGAACTAAACCTGCACCAGCGACACCCTCTGCATTTGGAACTACACCTGCACCAGCGACACCTTCTGCATTTGGAACTACACCTGCACCAGCGACTCCTTCTGCATTTGGAACTACACCAGTTGCACCAGGTGGCGCAAATCCCCAGTTCCGCCAAGCTCTAATGACATTTTATCAGCAAGCTCAACCGGCGAATGTTGGTAAGGTTGATGGAATTCTTCAAAAATATAGAGGACAGGAGGCAAAGTTAGTTGCAAATCTCGTTAAAAAGTACTCATCATTTCCTCAAGCGGGACCATCATTACAAGCTCTTCAATCAGCTTTAGGTAGCACAACTGCAGCCCCGGTAGCAAGTGGATTTGGTAGTTTTGGTAATACTCAACAAAGTAGTGGATTTGGTGCTACACCAGCAGCATCACCTTTTGGAACACCTGCTCGTACGACGACTCCATCTGCTTTTGGTAATGTAACTACTCCAGCAACCCCATCTGCATTTGGGAGTACTAGTGCATTTGGTGCTCAACCTAAAGCAAGCCCATTTGGTGTTTCTTCGACATTTAATACTGCTGCAGCTACATCAGGGGGATTTGGTACCAGTACATCATCATTTGGTGCATCAGGTGGTGCATCAGGTGGTGCAAATCCTCAGTTCCGACAAGCTCTAATGACATTTTATCAGCAAGCTCAACCAGCGAATGTTGGTAAGGTTGATGGAATTCTTCAAAAATATAGAGGACAGGAGGCAAAGTTAGTTGCAAATCTCGTTAAAAAGTACTCATCATTTCCTCAAGCGGGACCATCATTACAAGCTCTTCAATCAGCTTTAGGTAGCACAACTGCAGCCCCGGTAGCAAGTGGATTTGGTAGTTTTGGTAATACTCAACAAAGTAGTGGATTTGGTGCTACATCAACAGCATCACCTTTTGGAACACCTGCTGCCGCAGCTCCATCTGCATTTGGTACCAATTCTGGAGTAGGTGCATTTGGTGCAAATCAACCCCAGGCGAGTCCATTTGGTGCTACTCCATCCGCTTTTGGTTCCACGCCTACTGCGCCTGCTTTTGGCTCCACGCCTACTCCATCTGCGTTTGGCTCCACGCCTAGTGCCTTTGGGTCTTCTGCAGCTATTTCTGGGTTTGGCGCTTCTACGCAATCAGGTGCTTTTGGATCTACTGCCTCGCCATTTGGTGCCGCTTCTGGTGGTTTTGGTGCCCACGCAATAGGTGGCTCAAATCCTCAGTTCCGCCAAGCTCTAGTGACATTTTATCAGCAAGCTCAACCAGCAAATGTTGGTAAGGTTGATGGAATTCTTCAAAAATATAGAGGACAAGAGGCAAAGTTAGTCGCAAATCTTGTCAAAAAGTACTCATCATTTCCTCAAGCGGGACCATCATTACAAGCTCTTCAATCAGCTTTAGGTAGCACAACTGCAGCCCCGGTAGCAAGTGGATTTGGTAGTTTTGGTAATACTCAACAAAGTAGTGGATTTGGTGCTACTACACCAGCAGCATCACCTTTTGGTACTACAAATACAAATGCTGGCGCATTTGGTGCGTCAGCGACCCCAAGTGCATTCGGTTCTTCCGCGACTCCAAGTGCATTTGGAGGTGGTAGTGCATTTGGCACACAGTCTCAAACAAGTCCGTTTGGTGCTGCTCCCAGTGCATTTGGCACACAGTCTCAAGCAAGTCCGTTTGGTGCTGCTCCCAGTGCATTTGGTGCCTCTCCTTCGAGATCCTTTGGTGGTGGGGGTAATACAGGTGGGTTTGGTGCTATAAGTGGCGGAGCGTCTGCTTTCGGTGGATCTTCATTTAGTTCTTTTAGATGAAGAAGGATTATATTTCAATAAAAAACTTTATCATATTACACTTTCTAATTTTCAAGCAACTAAGAAAGAAATGCATTGGGAATCAAATATGTAGTCTTAATGTTCGATCTTAAATTTATTTAATAATATCTTCTCCTATTTTTCTATACCAGTCTTTCCATTCTAATTTTTGATTTGGTAATTCGTGTTGCACAGTAAGATTTCCATATTCTTCGATCATTTTGGCCTTGGCCTCTGCCAACAGCTGTTTTGCTATTTTCTCTTTGTTGGTCACTGCGTCTCCTCGACTACGTTTAATCAAATGAACCCAACCAAGAGACATTCTATTATATAACTTATCGCTCTCTTTCCATCCTTTATCCCCACAAATGTGAGATTCGCGAAGTCGTCTGCGAGCAGCAAGAACTAACCTTTCATTTTCACTTTCAGTTTTGGCTTCTATTTCCCTACGTTTGATTGCTTTTCGAACAAGTTTTTGTTTTGCAGTAAGTTGTTCTGGTGGTTCTTGACCTTCAAGTTTTGCGGCATAACCGGCATAATCTAGGCGATTTGGGTTTATGGCCAAATCAATGTTCTTTTGATTTACCAATTTTTTCTTTTTATGACTTTCAGAATACATTCTCGCAGTCCCTGTATATTTACTGGAATCTGTCAGGCGTTCCCACACAATCGCAGGTTTTGCATTTTTTTTGGTCTCTAATTTAGTAATATTTCTATTATCCCAAGGAACAATCTGTTTCTCGGTATCTTCAAATAATTCACCCCAATATTGTTTATTATTTTTCCGTGTAATATTTGGAACCTTTGGCTTTGGTTTTACCAACCCACTAAGATTTCTGGCATCTTCATCAATAGGTATACCCCAAGTATCTGTACCATCAAGCATTTCGATAAGTTTTCTAGAAACTTTCAATTCAGTAATAGGTTCAGTAGTACCAGCGTATGTTTTGGCAGAGTACTCGACATCTACAGATTTACCATCTATATGGATTCGTTTAATTTTCACCTTGACCCACTCCCAATCATGTGAATCTTCTTCTGATGAACTTTCTAGGTCGACTTTCACAACTTCTTCTTCTTCTTCGGTGTCGTCTTCTTCACTTATAATATGCCCTTCAAGAATCCTCCTTTCTCTATCTTTTTTCTTCTGGCGCTCTTTTGCTTTGCGCTTTACAAATGATGATAGACCCCAGCCAGGTTTTCCCGCCATATCAGCCTTCCGCCGTGCTTCAGCCTTTTTAGCTTTTGCAATTGCTTTATTCTTTGCGCTATTTTTTGCAGGTTGTGCACCTGAGCGTAATGCCGAATCCCGGTTGTGGTATCTACATATCATACCAACTCGTAAAGGATCACCAGAATTACGATCAATCTTTGCCTGGACTTTTGCAGCTTTGGATCGTTTTTCCATTTGGCGAATGGTATCATCGACACTGGCACGTATTTTATCCCATTCCCGAGATTTTGCTTCCTTAATATCGCGAAGTTTCGCAGCAATGCGAGATTTTAGAACACGAGTTCTTCTATACATTTCTTGTCGAGCTCGCTCCCGATTCTTCTCTTGTCTTTTCTTCTTCTGCTCTTCTCGCTTCATTTTGATAGCACTTAATTTTTCTTCTAATTTCTTTTGTCTTGCCTCCTCTTCAAGCTCTCGACGTTCTTCATTGCATCCCACACAAATAAGTAAAGTAGTTACTGGATCTTTGATTGTACCAGGAGCTGCCAAACACGAAGTACATTTAACACTTTTCCGAATACAATATTTGCACAAACGTCTTTCACCCCACAAGTTCAATACTCCCCACCCGGGATCCGCCCTGCGATCATCATTATATTTCTCTATCGTAAGTTTATATGCCGCCATTACTTCTTCGTATTCCGCGCGATACTTTTTCTTTGCAAATGATCCAGCTTTTTTCCACTCTAAATGGGGATTGTCTCGTTGGAAACGTGAGCTCATGCCTTGTGGTTTTGGTGGCCGAGGTGGACATATACCCCCAAGTTTTGTAGCCATTGTGCCACAAGATTCACAACTTGGTTCTTTATCAAGTGCATTTTCTTCTTCTATAATAGCCTGTTTTTCGAGTCTTTTCTTTTCAAGAATACGCCTCTGTTTCATTCGAGCTTCTTTACGCCGATGACGAATCTCTTTGTTAAACGCATTGTTGCTGCCCATTTGGCTAGCGATACTTTTTCTTTCTGGTTTATGCTTCATTGTTAAAGACTTTTTATCACAACTATGATTTCCCGTGTTACTTTGATTTATATCTCTATTGTCATTATTACATTTTATTTTCGATTTTATTTTCAATTTTATTTTCGACTTGGACATGCCAGAACTTCGATTTAATCTACTATTTTCAGTCTCAGTATTCATTTCAGATTCACTTATATTATCCTTCTTACGAAGTGATACACGTCTCTTGAGAGATTTCAAATGCATCCTTTTTTTTATTGGCGATTGTGAAAGTGGTCTACTATTACTATTTAATCTACTATTCCTTTTCAAGTGGTGTCGATTCTTTACTGTAAGAAACTTTTTCTTAACTTTTGGTCGATCTTTTATTGATCGCTTACTTTCCTTTGCCTCTGCAATCGTTCTCCTTGCTTCAGCTGCTGCTTCTGTGCAGAATGAAAAAAATGCAGGTCGTTTTGTTTCACTGTTCACTTTTGATTTTACTTTAGGCTTTGTGTAACGCTTTTTTTTCTTTTTCAATTTTACTTTGTTAACTACTTTGCCTTTTTTATTAATGTCACTGACTTTTGAAGGAATTAAGAAATCTGTCGTATTTTCCACACACGGAGGTCCTTTACCCTGCGCATGTGTAACATATTGTAAGAAATGTTGAGACTCATCCTCGTGGTTGTTTCTAGAAGTTGACGGAGGGGTTTCATCAGTAACTATTCGGAAAAGTTTATCGCCATTTTTGATCGGTTTGACCTTCATTTATAGAGTTGGGTGGTTCCACATCTCTACGGAGCTTTCTTGATATTTACCAAATAATTTTCACACAACTGAGGATAAAATAAATAATTTTCATTAGAAATCATAGACTTGGTCATTGAATTGTAGCATGAGACTACACGACTATATAGTAGAGAGTGAAAGATACACTTCACGTTTGATGTCCCTAAAAACCTAAAATTAACGTTCGACAGTTACACGGAGCGGCGACTTTCGATTTTTTTCAAAATATTGTGTAAAAACATGTAAAATATAAAATTGGTAAAAAAAACATTTAAAATATAGAACAAGTTCATGTTTATTATAATGCATTATATCTCAATAAATCTATATACCTTTACTTTATGATGTGTGCATCAATACTACCAAATTTTGTACCAAATTTTGTACCAAATTTTGTGCCTAACGAATTTCGAATTTGTTGAGTGCAGCCGCTACTATCAATTCCTCCGCTATCGTTCAAAACTTCAAATCTTTTATATTTCGTGTTCCATCCTTTCAATGCAGCATCCAAATTTGACGAATGCTTCGCATGTGGTGATATTGTGGCGCGTCGACTTCTATCTGTATAAGCTCGTGATCTTATTTTGATATTTCTTGGGGTCGCTGTAATATTAGGGTTAGGGTCCCACTTATTGAATGATGATAATGCTCCCTTTACAGCATCATTTTCAACGTTAAATCTGTGAGAAATTCGAGACGGAAAACGCGAACTTTGCGGACGCGTTTTTTTAATATTTTTTTTAGGGTTAGGGTTAGGATTTGTTTTGGTGGACATCTGTTTTTCTATATCTGATTTATTATTCTCTAATTTTGAAAGTGCGGATCTCAAACTTAATCGGCATTGTGAAGCTGTGAAATGTGCTGCAAATGCTTTTTTTATATTTGGAACTCCGCCAACTAAATTAGCTTTCAGTTTTGTTGATAATTCTATTGCGCGTTTTGCATGTATTGTGAAAAAAAAATTCGGAAAAAACATTTTGTTAGGTACAAAATTTCGTATGAAAAAAAATAAATTCGAAATTCATGATAAAATCATACATCTATTTCTAACTTGGAAAGTTTTTTTGAATGTTTTTTGTGTATAGCTTGGGTTTCCTGAGAATGTCTAATTTCAATATCTGTTTTTAAAACAGCCAAATCTGAATTTAGTTGTTTTCGTAAACTCTCAATTTTATCTTCAAACTTCTGACGCAGTTTTTGAATTTTTTTTCCCCTTTCAAGCTCAAACGACTCTTCGACAGATTGAAGTTCTTCATTCATTATACCTTT
>LT636312.1:0-10436 GCA_900128565.1 Stramenopiles sp. TOSAG23-6 | reverse complement strand
TATTCAACTCAGTAACACAAATATTTGAAATGTATCACAATTTATAGATTATTGTTGTATGCATCAACCCGATGGAGGTCGTACTGGAATATGTGAAAAAGATGGATGTACTGCTAAAGCTGCATCAAAATCAAGTATTTTATTTTTTTTTGATATTCTTTCAAAACCTCAATTTATTTTGAAATTTATAAAACTAACAAATACAAATATTTGAAATATATTACCAAATCATAGAGCTTTGTCCTGAGCATCGAAATTTGGAAACGGGTAGGAAAGTATGTGAGGCAGAAAATTGTGATAATATTGCATTGTTTTCAAAAGTCAAAAGGGGCCCTCTGGTTGTATGTGGTAAACATAGAGAAAAAAAGAAATGCTTGAAAGAAATAGGCAATAAAAAAGAAATATGCAATAAAAATGCTGCACGTGGTCCTAATAAAGATGGCACCGCAATAATTGACCATGAATTATGTGCTAAATGTGGTGGTGGTTTTCGCTGTCAAGTCCTTGGATGTATGAATGCTGCTAGATATGGTTCTCTAAGAGGGTACCGTAATGGGTCCAACAAATGTACACAATGTAAAAAAAAAAATTGTCCAAAGGGAAAATAAAACATTGTTAAGTGGTGAATTCTATCACTCCTGGGATAAGATGCCTTATATTTATATTTTATTATATTGATAATTATTTAATTTTGGTATATAATAAATATAATGTGTAATACTAAATATACTGATTTATAATGAAATAGATACATTTACGTCAAAAATCTCCGCGGTGGGGTCATCATCTCGAAGTATTGAAGAAAATTTGAAATTACTCCATGCTCTTGGATTCAACAAAAGATTGAACATTTCAAAATCAACTCACTTAGCAAAGATTTTAAAGAGTAGGACGATCGAAATTTATTGTTTTCAATACATGTGTGATTTAAATTATTCTGGTATGCAACCTTTTATTCGAGATGATATAAATCTTGTACAACTTGGAATTGATTGGAAATATTCGCAAGCACTTGTCATTCCTCAACTAAAATTTATCTAATAAAAATCAGATTTTACTTGTACTATTTTTTTTCTTAAAAAAAAGAAAAAACATAAAAACACAAAAAGAAAAAAAGAGGTATGATTTCTACTTTTACTTCTTAAAAAAATTGAGATCTAGATAGCTATTATGAATTTAATGTGTACAACATCATATTTTGTTTTTGACACTTTTCACAAAATAAAAAACAAAATATTCAAACTTTCACTGACACAATATACAAAAAAAGTCATCTCTACTATTTTTTATGCACCAAGTCTTTCAATAGCAGCTTGAAGCTGTTCTTTACTGTGAAGTTTATATCCATCTTTGGGTGTAATTGTTGCAACTTCAACGTTTTTTAAGCTTACTTTTTCTTCCATGGCTTCTTTCAAAGTATTCATTGCTAAACGTTCGGCTTCCTCGAGTGTGAAGTCAGGTGAATAGTCATCTTCAAGAGTCTTTTGAGCACCTTCTGAACCAGAACCAGTCGCTTTCGCATCATATTTAATAAATGTGCCACTAGGGTCAGTGTGATAAAGTGATGGGCCATTTTCATCACATCCACCAATAAGTAAGGCAACACCAAAAGGTCTTTCATGGAAAAAGTATAAAAAAATAAAACAAAAATGAGTGTTTTGGTTACTTCAATACAAAATTATACAACAAAAAGAACAAAAAAAGAAGGTTACAATTTCAAATGAATTTTACAATATGATTAGATGCCAAGTGAAATAGTTACTTACCTAGACATAATCTGTTTTTCCCCGCCTTCTCCAAAGCTAAGAGCCATGTCACAAATTGCTTGTGTCAAAGACCGAACTGGCATAGGCTCATCATAAGTAAATGTATGTTGTGTCGCTTCCACACGGGCACGTTCCACAAGTGTTGTCGCATCAGCAGTTAGACCACTCTGCGCACATCCAATATGGCGATCAATTTCAACGATTTTATGAATACTGCTTGCTTCCAGAAGTTTAGACTCGAGACGTTTTTCCACAGCCAAGATGATTCCTTCTTTTGTGCAGATTCCAATCGCAGTAGACCCAAGTTTAATAGCCTCAATAGCATACTCAACCTGAAAAAGACGGCCCTCTGGAGAAAAGGTGTTTACACCGCTATCATATTCACCTTTTGTGGCAAACATCAGCTGGAAAATGTAGTTTCTTCTTCCTACAGTAGTTCGTGTGCGTGTTTTTTCTCGACGTTCAATTCAACTTCAAGGTCACATTTTATCGAATGCGATTTAAGAAAAAACAGGTTTGTCCACGAAAGTGAAACTGTTGTTTTTCATTTTTTTTTTATTCTTTTTTATTCTTGAAGGTAGAGCACAAACAAAAGCTTCAAACAAAGACTTTGGTGATGTCTTTTAGTTATTATTATTATGAGGGTAAACATTGACAATTAATAAGCATTGTGGGCTGATTTCCAATGACGCTATCCTCTGATATAGCATCTTTGGAGTTCAATAAGGGTAAACAATTACTACAGAGTTTTAATATTTCAAATAAATGGGGAGAGCATACCTTACATGATGCCTTCGCCTCATTTGTAAATTCACAATATCACTTGGAACTTGCACTTCAAAATGAATATGCTCCAAATTCCTACAAGGCCAAGGTTACCGCAGCTCAAAAAAGAGCTATTGGGATAGAATTAGACCGAATTTTGATCGTTTTTAAATCGAATCCATATATGACGATAGGCTGTCTTCAAACTGCAGGACCTAAAAGTATTCGTAAAGCATACATTAAACTCGTTCGTCGTTTTCACCCTGATAAAAGTGGATCAAAAAATACACAAATTTTATTTACTCAAATTCAAGAAGCTTATGAAATATTGAATGATTCCAAGAGAAAAGCTTCAGTCGATTGTCAACTAAGGCGAAATGGTACAAAGACGTATCACTGGGACTGGGGTAGTACTATGCAAAGAGTGTGGCATTCAACGAAAGTATCCAAACAACCAAAACAACCAAAACAACCAAAGTCACAAAACAGACAGCATCAAAAACAGCCAGAACGAACATCAAATAATTTTTATCCGCCCAAACCACCACCAACACAGCGACAACAACAGCAAAATGCGTGGAATAAATATGGACGACGAAAGCAATATAAATCTTCTACTCCTAATCCTAAACAATACTATCAGCATAAAAATTCTTATACAGATCAAACTAAAAGAAATAATGCATACAATTCAACTGATTATAATCAACATTCTAGAGCCCAGTCACGATCCAATGCATACGCTGAAGCACGATCCCGTGCTAAAAAGGAAGCAGAAAGAAAAGCTGAAATAGAAAAAAGACGCAAGGCGGAAATTTTACGTTCTCGTAAACGTAGAGAAGAAATAGAAAAGCGGAAAGAGGCTGAAAAGGAAAAAGTTAGACAACAACGAGAAAACGAACGCGAAAAAATAGAAAAGGAAAGGTTAAAACAACAACAGGATGAGGCGAATGAAAGACGAAAACGTCGCATTCAACTTGATAAGGAAATGAATAAGGCAAAAGCGAATCTGGTGAAGAAGCAAATGAAAGAACGACTCGAACGTGAAAGAAAAGACGCATTGAATCGCATTAAAAAAAAGAGATTAAATAAACGTACTTTTGAGAGAGAAAAGCACTCTCAAAACAAACATAAAATAAAAGTGAATGTCCAACAAAATAATGAAACATCTCAAAACAAACATAAAATAAAAGTGAATGTACAACAAAACAATGACAGCGCTTATACGAACTCAAGACCTCCAAGCTTATCCCCATCGTCTAGAAGAGCTGCTGGTGCATCTGCAAAGCGTGCAGTGAAAACCCCCGCTAAAACAGGACACATAGAAAAAAAAACAAGCCTGCATTCTGACAAGGAGCATAAAAAAACAACCTTCAAGAGTGATAATGATATCAAGAAAAGTAGTTTATTTGGAATTTTCAGTGAGTTTAAACTAAAAGCTAAACAATTGTTTCGAAGAACTGAGAACAAACAAAAAGCACATTCAGACTTTATACCAGAAGAAGTTGTAGATGATGAAATGATTAATAAACAAACATCACCAACACGTGACAAATCATCATCAAATAATAAAGGTAATCAAAATTTAGGAAATGCAACGGAAGAAACAGTAGCAAGTGATGTGAAATCTAATTCGATTTGGTGGAATCATCCTGAATCTTTAGTCGGTTCGAAAATTACAATTCTCATAGGAAATAATTGGATAAAAGGCAGTATAAATATGTATAGTGTGAGAAGTCAGCAACATTTGATAGAGTTCGAAACAGGTATCAAAAGATGGTACAATATGTCGACAGCTCAATTTCATATAATTGGGAATGCATTTCCCAATAGTAATATAAATAAGAATAGTGATTTTAGCAGTAATAGTGATCTTAGCAGTAATAGTGATGATAATAGTAGTTACAGCGATCTTAGCAGTAATAGTGATGATAATAGTAATAGTGATGATAATAGTAGTTACAGCGAAAATAATAGTAGTTCCAGTGAAAATGATAGTAGTGATATTATTCATGATATGTTTGAAGAAAGGTTAAACTCATTTAATACGGATGTAAATCTTCTTAAAGTGTTAGAAACATTAAGTCATAATAGACGTTGGTCAAAGCGCACTTCAAAAAAAGTCGTGAAAAAAATATTGCAAATTGGGGTGCGTTCATTTCATGATTTGTGTCAAATAATATCACTTCACAACTGTAATGATAAAAAATCTGTTATCTTAAATCAGAAGTTGAGAGAGAATGGTCATAAAGAGTTTAGTCCTGGGACAATACAAATATTGAGGAATATTTGTAATGAATATTTAAGATCGATGAAAAGTGCTGAACAAAGCTTCAGGCCAACACCCCCACCACCTCCACCACCAAAGCAAAACACACAAACAAAATGCCCACCTTCGCCTCCACCAATACAAAGAACACAAGAGAAGTGTCCACCACCACCACCGCCACCAAAGCAAACAAAATTTGTTGATGAAAGAGAACGTAGATTGTCAGATTATGCTGCAAACTTAATGCAAAAGGCCCGAATTCAAAGAGAAATTGACACAAAAGCAAAAGAAAAGTTAGAACATGATGCTTCTACAAAATATTCTAAATTGCGTCATAGATTAAGTATAAGGCGTGATAGAGAACGTACTGAAGCGTTACGAAGGATACAAGCTCGTTTGCATAAGAAAAATTGCGAGTCTTCGAAGATGAAGCCACCTACACCTCCAAGTTCAACAAAATCCAAACAACATGATATACACACAAATGATATTTCATCTGATAAAGGTTCATCTTCAGATTCATTAAGCAATATTTCATCTAATGGAAATTCATCATCGGAGTCGTTGAATAATATATCATTCGATACAGAACAAATACCATTAAGACGATTTACGCCATTACGTCGAAAATCCACATATACGGTACCGATTCCCTCAACAGATTCTTCTGATGAACACAGCTCTTTGTAGTTGTAGTACATCATGTTTTATATGTAAAACTCAAAATATTTATTGAAATCAATGCATAAAAGTATATAATCTTTGTTTTATTTTTTTGAAAGTAATATTTGTATATATACATATGATTACTTATGAACATTCACGAGATAGATTCCTTTTTGCTTCATTGTGTCTATTCGCATAAAATTTATTAAAATCAAGACGCGTAAAAACATTAGCTAAATGCATATGATATTCAACATGGTGTTCATCTTGCAAAGCAGCCATAAATGACATTAATAGGGCATCGAAGTTTCCTCCAAAACCAGACAACATTCTGCGATATGCTGGACCTTCAGCGTGTTGACGGATATGTGCAGATTGAACTTCAATGCGTGTTCGTCTGAGATCAAGAGACCCTCGCCGAGCTCTTCTTTTTTCAACGTTGTTTCCAGCTTTCCTTGTTGCAGCTCCAAAATTTCTTTCGCCACCAGCTTCTTCATAATACTTAGAAGACTGAGAACCTTTTGAAACTCCACCTCTCGCTCTGCGAGCTTCTCTTACAATGCGCTTGCGTTCAGCTGTCTCAAAGTCATCTGTAACACATCGACGATAAGTATCATTTGATTGAACCGCAGAAACGCGAGACTCCTTATCTGATTGAAGTGAAGAAGTAGCATAGAAATTTTTCACTTTGTTCGAAAAAAGGAGACATGTTGTCATTAATTTAGTCAATAAACGAATTAAAACAGGATTTGTCAGCAAACTTTCCTTTAAGCAGCAATCAAGAAAATCATTGTGGTACGATAATACTTCATCAACTGTTGAAGCCTTGCGTAATTTCTGTTTCATTTCATGCCAACGAGGTTCTAAAACTTCAACTGTAACATAGTACACTAAATTTTGAACAAAATGGAGCATTCTTTGACGCAAGCAATAACTGACTCTCATAGCGACTTGTACACTTAGCTCTTTAGCAGTATGTTGATGTACCCACGCTTCACATAATTGACACTCTACATATTTACAAAAAAACAAATGTCGGAATAAAATCTGGTATTTGATAATTGTTTGTCGGGAAATGACCAACGATAAAGGCCATTCTACACGATAATCCAAAGAAAAGCTATCTATACCTTTTACAGAGTTATTTTGATGCATTTGGGCACTTCGAAGAGCTGCAACTGCCGCATCTCGAGCGTCAACACCTGGACCACGTGGAATGGAGCTACCTTGAGTAGATGTAGTATGTACTGCCTCTAGAAGATGAAATAATTTTAGAGGTTCCAAGGTACAAGTTATATGATCAGCATTAGTATCCATTGTTGTATCACATATTGCAACATTTAACAATGATTCTAATTTTCCAATATCAATGTCAACAAAATTTTTATCCAATTCTGAAGAAGCTATATTCATAAAATGAACAAAAACATCACCCTTGGCCTGAAAAAAGAAGAGTCGTAAAGATGCTAAATGATCCATCAATTTCGCATCTTGAAGTAACATATCCAATAAAGTTCGACTAGCAAATTTGTTTGCATCATCAATAATCTTGCTATACCCACTATGAGCTGACACAAAATCTATTGTAATCAATGGACAATCGATCGCTCGGCCACATTCTCGAATGACATTTAAATATTTTCCAGTTGTAAAAATCTTCGCGGTATAAGGCTTTAAAAACCATGGTACTTGATGATCACAGATTGTACAACGTTTATCCCAGTAATGTGCATTATAATCATCTGCTAGTCGCTCTTTAGACAATTGACGATTTTCAGATATCATAAACTCTGAGTGATTATCATTTACAACACCACGATAGATCCATTGTTCCAACATTCGTAAATATGGGGCGGCTGATTTTTTAGTGAGAAAATGGAATAACTGCTGTGCATTTGCATTACCTCCTAATTTAGCCACACGGTTGATCGCATTGAGAAGAGCTCCTCCCACTTCATGCTCTGCTTCTATACATACTTTTTTCAATGATTGCATTAAATGCAAAGAATTCTGTACATAAAACCAAAGTTTTTGTACACTGAGTTGAGACATTCTGTATTTGTGTTCTAGTTGAGTGACTAGTAAGGTATGTATTTTGGAAAAATATTATTTTTAGTAAAAATTCGTTAGGTACAAAATTTGGTACAAAAAAAAATTCGAAAATTAAATTTTGAAAACGTACATATTCCCGTAAGAGTTGTTTCACAGCTGCGCAAAATGCATGAGCCGTTCTTCCAAATTCATATCCCATATGTCGGGTAACAAAACGTTCTAGCCAAGCATAATGATTACAAAGAGGTAAGAAGCGTTTTACTAAGAACCCTAATGAAGCATCCATTACATTACTATCCAAAGAAAATGTAATTTCAGTAGAATGAGACATGGTAGAGATATTTGGTGTATCAATTATACGTATATAGCGACCTTCAATCCCTACCATTGTATATAGCAAATCTTCTATAATAATATGTTCCTGTAATTCCAAAGGATGATCATTTAGGTCAGGAGCACTACATTTTGTTTGAGTATCTTTTATCGATGGACAGGAAAGAAAATCACCAGTGAGAAAAAGTCGTGTTCGCGACCAATCAGGCATCCATGGAGTCCTTCCTTTTGTGATAATCCATGATGCGGATGTTGATTTTGGTGTCAGAGTCGGAATAGGCGTCTGCATATTTTGGTTTTGTTGATTTTGTGATATTGAGGACGAAGAAAGAAAAGTTCCACGGATACAACGAAGGATTACTCGATCTCCAGCACAGACTACACTATTTTTTGTTTTGGAATTTCTGTCTAGCCCAGGAGTACTTGCACTCAATATAGTCCACTTTTCAGCAGATCCAAATGAAGTGCGATTTAGAGCAGGTCCAGACTTTGTAGTTAACGCTTTCTTGCGATCCCCTCCTGGAATACGTAATTTTGAAATATCAGTGATATTAGTTTCACAAGCGAGAAATTTGCCTTCCCCAACACCACAAGAGTGACTACATAATGCAATAGAGTCTCCATATCGAACTGGTCCTGTATCACTTCTTAAATGAATATTTACAAGAGTAAATATTTCGGCGTCGGCATTATTTCCGGTTCCAGACACTATTAAAGAACCATTGTCATTTGCTCCGAGAAAACCACGTTCGACACCGCAGCGTAAGCTGATTTCATGTCCATACGTAATGGTGAGAGGCTTGCTTGTTAAAACAGTATGTACAGACTGTTTTTTCTTTATACGATTGATAGGTAATAACGAGGTTGGGACATCGGTACCAAGGTTCAAATTGCCTAGGGTTGCGTTTAAAGCTGACCCTGGTGTTTGAGGGAAACGTGAACCTGGTGTATATTCTGGGACTCTAGTATTTTGAATTGGAAGATGAAACGTGGCTGATCCACCAACAGCTCCGCTAATAGAGTGCATCAGATTTGACAGAGAACCAGAAGGGTCGTTTTGTCTATCCGACTGCGTGCTTGTAACTCCTGCATTGAAGTTTCGCACTCTTGAAGGAGGTGTAGTTTCGTGGTTGCTTCTATTAGAAATATCCATCATATAGCGGTTATTGATGATACTATCTGCAGAATTTATAGATCTCTTGCCGTTTGGATTGTGAGACTGCCGTCGATATTCATGCAGTGAATTTTCCCTCGACATTATTATATATCATGCTCCTCAATATCGCTTTGCTTTTTTTTCTCTTTCGTTTTTTTTTTCGTTTGCTTTGCTTTTTGAAAAAAAATAAAAAAAAGCCGAATTTCAAATTTATAATAGAAATTTTTGGGTATTGGATACCGTATGATTAGTCTACTATCTATTATACAATATTACTATATAATATCCTTTGATTGCACCCGCAATAAGTTTTGACACAGCAGTCACGACTTTTTAATATTGATTCAAAGTGATAAGTATTTTATTTTTTAGGGTTCAAAAAAAAAAGTGTTTTTGACTGTGTTGTCAGTTGGAGGACCGCTTAGAGGGTTGATATATTTACATTGCGAGGGATGAATTTGTAGTGTGTGATAGCATGTATGATGCAAACGACCAAGGAGCATGAAGGTAAAACGCTATAGGGGCAACCAACAAGCCCTGCTTCAAGCAATATGATGCTCCTCGTAAGAATCTCTGTGTACACGACGTGTCTGGAACCGGATTTCGTTCATCCATATGATGTATACCCACCATGAACCACGATAAACGTGGCATCATTTCGTCGATGAAATTTTGTTTTTGTTCCTCAGTTAAACCGTCATACAGACGTTGCAAATTCTCTTCAGAAACAGCGTGTTGACGAGGATTACCAGAGGGATAAGTTAAAAGTTTCNCANTCATTAAGANAAAAATTTCGGACCTAGCTTCTAAAGGGTATTCAAATTCATATTCTCCCATACGAAGGCTAGCTTTCTCCGCTCCAGCATAGTATAGTTGTGCAGGAGAAACATGCGCATTCACCGTCCAAACGTTAGGTGCCACCTCGACAGGCTGCTGCTGTGGAAAATTTTCTTCGTCATCTGCTCCATCACGTTCACGTGCAACACTAACTTTCACGCCGTCATCACTTTTTCCGATTTTAACTACTTTCGCGATATCCTCCCGGCACTGATGACACGTCATTCCTCTAGCAAACAATTCTTCGACACACGTCTCACAAATACCATGACCACATCCAAGTATACAATTCTTCATCTCCTCCCTACATATATCACATTCCGAAGTCAGAAAATCAAAATCTTTTCCACCAATTTTGTTTAGAAGTTCCAAAATTTTTTCCCCTGTTCCGGCCGGGGTTCCGGACTGCTCGACTTCATTTAGGGTTTGGGTTAGGTTACGATACGTGCTTTCACTTTCATCTCTACCGACGTGAGTGGATGAATGGATCTGCTCGAAACATGAAAGTAAAATCAATAAAATAACAGAATGATTCATTTGAACTTGTATAATAAATTGCGCAAGTATTTGTAGTATTACCAAGNGGTTTTAC
>LT636310.1:0-10453 GCA_900128565.1 Stramenopiles sp. TOSAG23-6 | reverse complement strand
CTTTTTGTATTGCTAGACATTTGTACTGAATTAGTTATACCCGTAGATGTATTTGAGTGACCAATACTTTCAGATGGATTATTTTCAACCCCATGAAGAGGTGGCTTGTTATCTATAGGAATATGGTCAAAACCATTTGGTTTAGATTTATTATGTACAGTATACTTTTGTCTCAGATCTTCAAAGTTCATTTGAAACGAAACTGCAATATTTGCCAAGTCATGATTTAGTAAACTTTTACGACGTTTATGAGCAAGTAAAATATCTTTTTCTTGTTTCTCAACTGTTGCATTTTTTGCAGTATTAAGTTTTATTGCATCAATATCAGTTTCTATTGTATTTATATCAGTTTCTATCGTATTTATACCAGGTTTTGTTGTATTTATATCAGGTTTTGTTGTATCCGTTTCAATACTGCGTAAATGAGATACTAAAGCAATTGCATCATTTACATCCATGCCTTTAGACATTAGCATGTATTTTGGAAAAATATTTCAAAAAAAATCTAAAAGTTTTGTTAGGTACAAAATTTCGTACGAAAAAAAATCGAATTTGAAAAAAAATAAAACTCACATCTGTAATGTCTGACGCTGTTTCATTTAGTGTAGCAAGCGCACGTGAAACACTACCGCCAGTAAGCCACGAAAATGCTCCACTGAGTATACTTTGTTTTCCAGCGCCTAGAAGAGGCCAAATATTTTTTTTCTTTTCGTCAATATATAATTCACCTTTCCAAAATTCATCNAAGAAGGATTCATGGTCCAACATAGAACCAGCAAGACCAATCATTCTTACGTCGCGTTCGTCAAGAAAAGGTTTTAAGTCATTTGATAGTTTTCTCGCTTCAAAAAAGTGTAGAGTATGTCGATTATAAAAAGAATAAATTAAACAAATATTTGAAACAATATTACTATGTAGTATTGGATTACAAAATACCAGCGCGACAAAAACGTCAACCCATCCGGCGGAAAAAAACGACAACCGCACCATTAGGTTGGTTTAGAGAAGTCAATGGTATTGTTGAACCATTAATCTTCTTCACGAATAAGCCAGTGAAACGATTAAATTTACTTCTTAAGTCATTCATTCTTGTATTTCTGAGTGAAAGAGAGTTTTTATATATTTACTGCAGTCTGCAGGTAATAGTGGCTTTTGAGTTTTGACCATTTTTGATTCGCGAGTTTTTTCTCGTTTTTTCTTTTTTTTTTTTGACAGCTTGCTCAAAATCGGTGATGTTGACACAAATCACAATCGTTTGATGTCCAGAAGACAACAACAACAACAACATTGTCAATATAATATCTTTTCTCGGCGAGGTATTTCAGTCAAATATTGTACTGTTGATGCTCTATATTTTAGATATTATCTGCAGCTAAATCAGGAGACATATCAAAATAGCAATGAAATGCGTAAAGAAAAAGTATGAAATAGTTATATTTGTTATAATTTCATATGTCGCCATTGCGGGAGATCCGTCACTGAGAGGGACGGATTATATAGAGAAAAGGCTGCGTGAAACTAAATTTGCTGCTTCAAATGCAAAGGACGATATGCGAAAAACTCTAGCAGATATAGCAGAGTATGATTATATCTCTAACTTATTTGATATGGATGCTCCTTCAATTGTGAGTTCAACCTCATTGGACAAAACGTACCACAAAGCAAACAAAAGACTTTTTCATGCACTTGAAGAAGAACTTAAAGCTGAGAAACAATTTATCGAATCACAAAAAAGACCTCTTGAAGAAGAACATAAAGCTTTGAAGCAATTGATCGAAACACAAAGTCAATCTTCCGAGGGTATAGAGCTAAAAAATATGGTAAAAAGAAAAATATAAGATTTTTTACGTGTGTATACAGCCATGTAATAAAACTAAATTGACAATGTTTTGCCTTCTACTTTTATTTCTATTTCAATCCTTTAAAAACAATGTAAAGGGAGTAGTGTGCCACTAATTCTACAATTCTATATTATGCTATACAGCATTCACTCAAAAATTTGTTTTAAACTCAGCAACATCGTCTCTTTCACATGAAAGAAAAGCAGAACTCGGAATTCTAATAAAGTTAGATAAATTCATAGCATTTAGCAGGTTATCTTGACCGGCAAAAACCTTTTCAATTGTCGTTCTCTGAAAACGAGTCAAATTTAAATTGTTTTCTTTACAAATTGTAAAAACTGTCTTTAGATCAAGTGTACCGTCATTATTAGACGCATTTTTAAGAACCTGAGCTTCAATATTATCCAAGTCGTTCTTTGGAATAGAATGGAGACATAAATATTGTAAGAAAATATTTTCAAAAATTTGATTTTGTTTGTTAGGTACAAACTTTTGTATGAAAAAAAAATTGAAATTGAAATAATAGTAACGTATATATGAAGATCGACGAGAGCTCTCAAAGAATTTGTTTTGTCACGATAATGAGAAATTGCATTTCTAAACTTTGGAGAGCTCAAAGAATTTTTTTTGTCATGATAATGAGAAATTGTATTTCTAAACTTTGGAGAATCTGTTGTGATACAATCTGGTGTTAATGGTTCTACACCAGCGTCTATTGCTTCAATTTTATTCATCTTTTGTTTTACATTATTCATATTTATGAGTGGCTGATAATGTTGTGATGTCGTTTCTATGTGACTTTTGTGTACATTTCTTTGTTTACGTTTATTCGGCGATACAAAAAAATGTTTTTTTTCTTTTCTCCTTTCCTGTGCTAAAGTACGTGTCGTTGTAAAGTAGTTTGTTAGTATTCTAGGATTATTGACATTTGCAGCCCATCCCTGTAAAATATCTTTCATTCTATCTGAATTCATTGGTGGTGTGCGAATCTCCAAAGTATTTCTTACAGACATCTCACGCTCTTTTTGTAGTTCCAATTCTTTCTCTCTNATTTCTTTAGCTTCCTTTTCAGCTCTTTCAGCTTCTAAGCGCATACTCTCAATTTTCTCTTCCAATTGAATGCTAGATGTTGTCCCCAATTCTCTTTGAATAAAGACCAAATCATCGATTTTCTTCTGTAATTGAGAGTTTATTCGTTTATTTTCTTTGACAATAGCAGCGTCAATGGAAGCAGATTTGGATCTTTCTTTCATACAGTCAATCTTACATGAAATATACTGTCTCTTCGAAGATTTTTCTTTCGCAGCTTGCTCTCTCAGAGATTGTAGTCTCATATGTTGTGCAGCAATATATCTACTATCGAAACCCGGTATTTCTTCCATTTGATTGTTTCCTCGGGAACGGCATTTTTTAATGTCTGCTTCTATTCTTTTATTTGACTCTAAAATTTGTTTTTCTAAACTAATCGTCTCACCAAGTGCACGTTCCAAATTATCCGTGCAAGATGGCGGTGTTTGAGATGGGCGAGGTGGCACACATGATTGGTTAAATGATATCCTATCTCTCGGTAATGCATCGGGGGGTATTGGGTATGAAGAAAGCCCTGATACCCAGTTTTGTAAATCTCTTTCCTTTCTGTGTTGTTTTTGTGTAATAGTACTAGAAATAGCATCATTTGTAGTAGAATAGCCGTAGAATGAATTATTTGTTGTTGTATTTGTGCTTGTCGACAATGGCAAAGAGGATGCCCATACCTGTATTCTCGCATTTGCTTCAGGACTTATATTAGTATGCACAGTATCAAATTGAGAATCAAAGTTTGTGTTAACAAAAAGATTGTTTGTTTTACTCTCATTGTCAGTAACGCTCTTCGTCATGCGATCAATTTTTTGTTTAGTAGAAGCACGGAGAAGATTCCTTGAGTTTTGGACTGCGTCATCTATTTGGGACAAAATAAGGTCTAGTTCTTCAAAAGAAGAACCTTCTTTGTTTTTTTCATCCTTCTCTCGTTCTTTGTGCTCTTTCATTACTTTTTCAACAGTCTCCCTTCGAAGATTTTCAATTTGTTCTTCTTTATCAATTAATACTTCGCAAATATCTTTCATATCTGCATTTGTATGTGTTTCTTTAGTGTTTAGATTTATATTTTTGTTTGTTGTAGGATTAGTAATACTCAATACGAAATCATCTACTCCGATTGTGTCTTGTTCGCAAGCTGTAATAACATTGTATGATAAAGCATTTTTGTATTCAAGTACGTCTTTGTATTTCTCTTCTTTTAAATCATCATTCCGTTGAACTAGCTTCTTATTCTGAACAACCAATTCATTCAACTTAAGTCCCACATCTTCTATTTGTTGCTTCAGTACAGCATTGTGGAGTTCTTGCTTTGAGTCACTCAACTCTTGTCTTAAAGCTGCCTTTTCAACATGTTTTGCTAATTCTGAGTGCTTTGATTGAATCATCATATCTGTTTGTGCCTTCTGGATTGCTTGTGCTATCTTTGCTTCTTCTCCGTGAAAAAAGGATTTTTGGCGTAAAGCATCATTATGTATTTGTTTTACTACATCAGCGTGTTCTTTGTGTAATTTAGCCTCATGCATTTCTTGTGTTTTTATTACTTCTTTTGCAATCGCTTTAATTTTTTCTTGTTCTTCTATCAAATGTTGTTGGTGGTGGTTTTGGCTCTGTTTTTTTTCTATCTTTTCCCTGTGTTTTTTTCTGTGCTTGATTTCGTTTTCTTGTAGAGACATTTCTGTTTTTTCTGGTTTCATTTCTGTTTTTTCTGGTTTCATACCGTTGAAATTTTGTTTCTCATTACCGATAACCTTTTCAAAGTTACCGGTTTCACTACTATCGCCAAGTGTATCCATATTCTTAGTTGTAGAATTATTTTGCTCAAATTTTTCAAAGATATCTTTGTGAAGTGTTTTCATCCAATCAATGAATGCTTCGCATGTCACTTCTTGTAGATATTTTCCGTTTTCCATCTTAGTAGTAAATTTAGTAGTTGAATGTCTACTCATTGTAGTGAATGCAGCATCCAATTTTTTATTTTTGAATCCGAATCGAGTATTGCCAAAACCAACACCCACTTTTTTTGCCAACTTTCCGATACCTTTTTTATTTAAACTTCCTTTGCAGTCAACATCAATTTTTTGAAAGTAATATCGAATTTTTAAAAGATAATCAGATTCAGATTTTGGGGAATGAATTCGGTGCCACCAAATGATATCTTCAAATGATACTTTTCCAATATGGGATCTGTCCATTTCTTTAAAACCACTCGAGAGTGATTTTCCTTCGAATAATGAGGAAAAGGCGGTTTCAATCCTATGACCTAGAATGTATTTTGGAAAAATATTTGAAAAAAAAAACCCTTAAATTTGTTAGGTACAACATTTCGTACGAAAAAAAAATCGAATTTGAAAAAAAGTAAAACATACATGTGGTCAAGTTCGCTTTTAAGTATAGTATTTATTGGAAATCGTTCGCCTAAAGCCTTCATCAGTTGACCTACTTCAGATTTCAGTAAATAACCATCATTATCTTTATCTAAATAAAGAAATATTTTTTGAATATAATCTGTTGGAATTCCTCCTGCAAATGTCGGTTTTTCATTGTCATTTTTTGTAGTAGTTGAAGGAATCGTCATTGAAGTAGTATTATTTGCAGGATTTGTAGTAATAGTTGTAGTAGTAGTAGTAGTAGTAGTAGGATTGTTTTCATGGACAGTACTTTTTATTTCTAGTAGTTGCTCTTGTTGTGGTTTTTCTAGTTGTACTTTTTTGTTTTGTGATCGTTTCAATTGCGTTCTTTCCAGCTCATGTTGTTGTTGTAACTGTAATAATTGAAGCTGTAATTGCTTTTGCGTTTCTGAATGTTGCTGTACAGATGTATTTTCATCAATAATCTTTACCGACTTGTTAATATTAAATGTATTACTTGTATGTTTTTCAATTATCATACCTCCCGAAGTAGGATCTTCATATGTACTTTCATCTGTGACTGTGTTGTACCAATACTGTCTACCAGTTGCAGGACAAACCCCTTCTTTCCAATATTTAGATACTATATGTTTCGATGTTTTCTCAATTGTATCATTTGGCAAAACATTCAATGTATTTACATGTAAAACATCTTTTTTGGGCGATTGATGATGGTGATGGTGATGCCTTTTTGAAACATTTACTGACTTTACAAATGTTGATTTTAAGTTCATTTGCTTTTGAACCTTTTGGACTTTAGCATTATCAACTTTCTTCGTCGCAAGTGGTGTAAAACTTGGCGATATCTTCCTTTTTACATGGCGTGTTAACCTTTTCTTATACTGATCGAAGTCTTCACTTGTTGTATTTGAAGGTATCGTAGTTGTTAATCGGGTAGTCTTTCTTATAATACTAATTGAAGCTGTTTTTTTGTTGCCTTTTATTTCATCATCTTGATACTCGTCACTAGGCTGGTCGTCATGAAGCTTCCAGGTTTTATTTATATCTCTGAATCGTATCCATCTCTT
Source organism: Stramenopiles sp. TOSAG23-6 (assembly GCA_900128565.1). Classification (NCBI taxonomy): domain Eukaryota; species Stramenopiles sp. TOSAG23-6. Next base: position 4,096 of record LT636310.1, on the reverse strand, counting down.
TTTCAACTTATGCGGGTGATGTATTGTATGTTTTTCGTACGAACACTCCGCTTCGTCTTTTTTAATTTGTATAATAGTAGCAGGGCCCCACGATTTATTTCCATGATGGAAAATAAGAATTTCTTGATTGATGTACAGACGCGGGAAATCCTCATTTGGGGGGATACTTACGCTATTCATGAAATCCTCATACTTATTTGCAACATTTACACTTTTCATGTTATTTATTCAACGTTTTAATATTGGTGTAAGATAGCTAAGAGATATAAAAAAGTAACCGACGGAATCGAGAAAAACTGACGATCATCAATCGCAATCTAAATCGCAAATAATCTCCGAAGAAAGAGACCTCCGAAGAAAAAAATTGGATTGATTACAAATCAATCTAAAAATAACTAAGTGACATGATTGGTTGCTGCTGCAAATAATTATTGCTGTAAAACAACAACCTATTTGATCAGCGAAATGTTGTCGAGTAATTACGTACCAGATCATCGTAGGGTCGCGCATCAGTTATTAATTAAGCATAAAGCTGACGATGCGGCACAACAGAGAAATCACACGAGGTCTACTGAATTAAGACTCGATATCGAGAAGGCTCAAAAGAAGTCTTTTGATCTGCAGCGAATACGCATGGAATGTCAAGCAGAAAAATCCGGCGCACTTCGCAAATCAAAGCATCTCCAAGCCCAGTTGGAATCTACTGATACACGTGTCAAAGATTTAGCTTCTGAGATAGCCCAACTTCTATCAAAAAGTGAAACCAACACAGGTGAAAGAGAAAATGATTTAGCCAAACACAGGACTTCAAGTTCGAAGATAAACGCTTCCAATATTGCGAAAATTCAGCGTAATCTAGATTTTATCCGTTCTTCATTTTTACTACCAGTTAATACTCCAGCTGATTGTACTAATGAAGATAATAAAACACAAGAAATATCAAAGTTGAAGTCAGTTATTTTTTCAAATAAAGCTAAATACGTTGAATATAAAGGCTTACTATTAAATGCTGAAAAGGACCGTGAGATACTTTATAATGCATGTGAAACAATGTCTCCTTTGCTGTCAAATGTCCAGACTCAACTGGAGCTCACGATAACGCGAATAAGTACAAAAATGAGTACAGAAAATCAAATCAATGCTGAGAAACTTTCAAAATTGAAAAAGAACCTCAAAATATTGGATGAGCAAATTACATGCGCATTTAATCACTATTTTCCAGATGATTCTGATAATATGATTATTGATAATGATTCAACAATTCACTCAGAAGATTGAAAACTCTGATGTAACTGTCTGTGTCAAAGATAGCAATTTTATTTTGTTTGTATCATATCTTATCATTAATTTCAAAAATAATATTGAAAAATTCGTTAGGTACACATTTTCGTACTAAAAAAAAACAAAACAAAATTAATAACTATGTCGAACTTTGTAGTGTGTCAAATGTATCAGTTTTATTTATATCATTGTGTCTACTCAGAAACTCTGGTTAAAGTTAAACTTAGTTACTTGTAGTATATATACTTACTGATAATAAGGTTTTGAATTGTACTAATAAAACGTAATAAAAAAATGTATTAATTCATGTTATCTCAGCAACTTTGTTTTGTGGTCACTTGGTGCATTAGAATTACCCGTTAGCTTTGAGATATGAATTCCATAATTATTGCCTTTGAAAGATGGATGAAGCCTCCAATTATAAATAGTAGAGAACCAAAATGGATCTAGTCACAAACCTGTTCATTTTCTCAATCTAACTGCTAGATCGGAGATTTTATTATTGTTTTTGATGTTTCGATTTTGGAAATGAGATTGATGGCTCTAAAAAGACTAAAAGTGTAAAACACAATTATAATAATATTACGTAATATTACGCACCGAATCTTTAAAGCATTAAACATTTTAAAAGTTGTTGAAGTGATAACATCAAGACATCCATCATATCAGTGTTGTTTTATTCTTTAAACTATTACCATGTTTTATTGTCTATGCTTCTTAATTTTAGTAGTACATATCTCTAATGGCGCTCGTGTAAATATTTCTTTACCAAAGTCGACAAAGTACCTCAAATTAGCACAGTCTCAAAAGGATTGCTCTACCCTAGACTGTGCAGGGAAAATTAAACAGACTTTTCATGATATAAAGAAATCATTTGACTGCAAACAATACAAAACATGTGATAGTTGTGCAGCTCATACTGCATGTGGCTGGTGTGCTTTGCCGGTACAATCCTCGGATTCTAATCAATACCAATGTTTTAATTCTAAACACAAAAAATGCAATAATTTTTCATACATGAATCAAAATAAAAATGTGTTTACACCAGACCCGCAAATATTTCGTGACATTGAAAAGAGTTTGACTTATTTAGAGGAAAGAGTACTGAAATATGAAGAAAATAACATGGAAAAACTTAACCCACGAGGTTCCATAGAGTATAACATTGAAATTTATGAATCTCCTTATAAAGCCAATGTATATACGATTGCAAAGACTTTGTATGCCCTATTTACTAGACTATTCAAAATGGCAGAGAGATCTTTGACAATGGAAGTATACAAATCTACTCAACAAGATGAAAATCAAGATGAAAATCAAGATGAAAATCAAGATGAAAATCAAGATGAAAACAAATCAGCTTTTATGACTTTTTTTGATGTATCTCTGTTCAAACGAGCCCGGGAAAAAGCTATTCAGGTAAAAACCTCCTCATTTGATCCTTTTATTGTCATGAATCAAAGAGTTGGTTTCACAAAAAAAACACCAATGCCACCACCAAGGAGTAAAAAACCAATTGGAGTACATCGTCCATGTATGTTTTCATCAGGAATTCCCATAATTTTTCATAGAAATTTTGTACCTAACGAAGTTTTTATTATCAACTTAAAAAAAAATATTTTTTTCACAATACATATACTGGGAAGCCTTTACCTACAACTGTAAGAACTACGACTCGTGATGAATTCATCACAAACGTCAAAGAATGTATGTTTTATTTTTTTCAATTTCGATTTATTTTTCATACGAAATTTTGTACCTAACGATTTTTTTTTGAAATATTTTCCTAAAATCCATGAAGGTAAAGGATTTGTTTGTCCTAATTATATTATTTCAAAATTAGCAATCTCTTGTCCGACAACTGTTGATGCTCTACTTATGTGTATCACACCAGCGCCTATCTTTGTTCAATCAAATGCACAACAGCTTGCTGCTCTTATATCTGATGTCAAGTCTTTGTCATCACATAAAACAACACACCAGAAAGAAGATTCTTTATATATAAAAAATCGTAGAAAAAAAGTGAGTTCGACAGAGGAAATTTCAGATGAACAAATTTTGGATAATTCAACTTCTCAAACTAAAGATTTACTACATACCAAAATAGTAGATATTGAGTCTGCTGTTGCTATAGCAGATGAAAAATCTCGCGTCTCTTTAGAATATCTTCATAAAGCTGGTTGGGGAGAATCTTCTATTTCTGTTAAAAACTATACTACTCAAAATAACAAGATGAAAAGAAGAAATATAGGTAAATTTCAAGTTATTCATAAGGAAGATGAAGTTCAAATGATATCGCTTCCGCTTTTGTGTACTACAGATCGAAATGTTAGGTATGTTTTCATCATTTTTTCAAATTATTTTTTTTTTTCCAAAAAACTTTTTTTACCCAACAAAAAATTCTTTTTTTTTTGGGGGGGGGTGGGATTGAATATGAATATTTCACCTAAATTTTTTTCTAGTAAATTTTGTATCTAACGAATGTAAAAAAAAAAATATTTCCCATAATACATTCCTCATACCAAAAGTGAACTTGTCAGAGATTCTGTTTGTCAAACTTTGGGAACTGAATTAGAAAAAAAACGTAAAATGAGTGAGAGCCCTAACCCTAATGAAATTATAAATCAAAGTCTATCTCATAGTAAAACAATTGAAAGTCATAATGTGGATGATAACCCTAACAAAAACAAAAATCTTGGGGAGCTAGAAAACAATGTTGAAGAAGGACAAATCCAAAAATCAATTATTATGAAAAATGTATGTTTTATTTTTTTTTCAATTTCGAATTTATTTTTTTCGTACGAAATTTTGTACC
>LT636308.1:0-10485 GCA_900128565.1 Stramenopiles sp. TOSAG23-6 | reverse complement strand
GAAAAATATTTCAAAAAAAATTCTAAAAAATTTGTTAGGTACAAAATTTCGTACGAAAAATAAATTCGATTTTTTTGTGAAAAAAAAAAATAAAACATACATGTCCAGTCCAGTCATTATTAAAAGGTAATATACTATCTCCAGAAGAGATATTCATTGTTTCCCACATATATGAATTTTGAAAAAATATTTCAAATTTGATTTTTTTTTGTTAGGTACAAAATTTCGTAGTAAAAACAAAAAAAAAAAAAAAAAAGATTGTAAAAATTGTATAGGAAAACAAATCAATATTGTACAGATTACAACGTACCATAAAGAAGTTCGCTTCTAGTTATGTAATCAAGTTGTGTAAACATTTGAATACAACATTTGATATTCATGTATTTTTGAAAAATATTTCAAAAAAAAAATCAAAATTTTTTTTGTTAGGTACAAATTTTCATACCAAAAAAAAAAAAAAAAAAAAAAAAAAATTATACAAAATTAAAAAAAAAAAAAATTTTGGGGAAAAAATTTTGTAAAAAAACAAAAAAAAAAAAAAAAAAAAAAAAATTCCGAAATTCCGAAATTCATGATGAAAATCACCTACGATATTTTTTCCTTTCAAATTCATTAAGAAAAAAAAAAGAATTTTGATTGTTTTTGTAATGTAATTTTGTTTGTAGTATATTTTCATTGTCTTCATTGTCTCGTTCATAGNCNTGNATCGNTTTTTTNTTNAAAAANTTGAGATTTTTGCCAATACTGTTCAAGTTGAATTCGAGGAACACACGGAGTTTTTCCATCGGGGATACATCGGAAAATTTCCGAAAACTCCGATTGTTTTTTACAATTTTCCAAAGAACTATAAAAAAATTGTGTTGTAGTAAATTTTGTACCTTTTTTTATCATTTCACCTCGATGTTGTGAAAATAAATCTTTATCTCCATTTTCATTACAATTCCACCAGAAAATATTTATTGTAAAAAATATTTCACAAAAAAAAAAAAAAAAATCGTTAGGTACAAAATTTCGTATGAAAAAAAAATTCAAACATTTGAATTTTTTTTTTTTTGATAAAATGTAAACATTTGATAGTTTTTCAATGTAGAAAAAGTATACAAAACAAAAATTAAACAATACATTGTACATAATACATTGCACATAATACATTTTAAATTCATGATCAAAACTATTTCATTTAAAAAAAAATGTCTTTTGTTGTTAAGTACAAAATTTCCTACCAAAAACAAAAAAAAAAAAAAAAAATATNAAAAAAAATAGAAAAAAACTAGGAAAAATTTAGAAAAACGTACCAGTTGACCTCTAATCGGTGGAATTTTAATTGGTGTTGGTTGAGCCTTTACAAAAACTGTCTCACCACCATATATTTTGGAAAAATATTTCAAAAAAATTTTGAAAAATTGTTAGGTACAAAATTTACTATGAAAAAAAAAATTTAGAATTTGAAAAAAAAATAATAATAAATACCTCCTTTGTAGTTTTCATATTTAACATGGCAGTTACAATTAAATTAACTTTCTTGGATGGTTCTATTCGATCTGTTGTTTCCCACCAATCCTGTTTTGTTAGACAAATATATCATATCTGAAATTTGTTAGGTACAAAAAAAAAANTTCNAAAAAAAAATTCTAAAAAAAATTGTTAGTATGAAAATTTTGTATGAAAAAATAANTAGTATACCTAGGGTTAGGGTTATCAAAAAAAAACGAACATAATGTGGCGGAAAAAAATCCCCCTTTTTCGAAAGCCTTGTACGTAAAGTAATTGGATTATATGTAGAATCTCTATTATTTAAATTTAGTAACGCTTCCATTCGAGCAGCGATTCGCATTGGTGTATAGTCCATGGTAATAGGCATTTCAAACGTCGTTCCCGTATGAGTTGACGCTTTATCTAACCAATACTCTTCGATATCAGATAATTCATTCATTTCTGCTTCTGTAGCAAAGTTGTCAACTGTGTAAACTTTGGGAGAGATACTTATTCGTTTTATGATAATATCATCAAGTACTTTATCATTCATTGGATCATACATGAATTTCATTGAATCCGTTGATGTTGAGGAATGTGATGATGAGAGTTCACTTTGATTGAATACACTATTTACACTATTTGAACTATTTGGATTATTTGGATTATTTGGGTTTTTATTTACACACGTCATATCATCAGATTCCATACAAACAGAATGTTGTAGATGATTTCCTGAGCTTGCAACAACAATGATGAGTCCATGATGATATTGATTGCTCAGTAGAGATAATATAACAAGTGAAATGATCATTGGAAAGATTATGTCAAAGTTCTGCGCTTTGTAACTTTTTAGGTGGACTGTGGTGGTGGAGGAGCAAGAGCGCTGCGCCGAGATTCATTTTTTTTTCATCAAAGCAGTTTTGTACCACCAAAATAATTTTTAAGAACTTTATTCTTTTAATTCAACATTTTATGTTTATATTGGAAGCTCTCGAAGACTCAGTTGATCAATTAATGTCAAACACGTTTCTCGATATATGCTCCACTCCAAAATCGAAGCGAAAAGATAACTTTTGAGAATTTATAGAAACTGAAAAGTTAACTTTTCAAATCCTCCAAAAGATAACTTTTCACCTTCTTCTGACGCCTTCGGCGCCAAAAGTTACCTTTTGACCAGCATACGCGACGAATATTCTATTTAATTGTAGTACGAATATTCTATTTACTTGTCCAATGAGCATGCCACGGAAACGGAAACGCAAGAATGAGCAATGTAGGATGATTTCAACCAAACGTATTAAACTATGTGACAATTTCAAACTAACTTCTTCTGTCAAAACCTAACACTTTCTTTCTCTTCACGAAACCATTCTATGATATTGTTTGTCAAAACTCAAAAGTTTCAAAACCTATGCTACGTAAACGCTTTTTTATGATATTACTGCTTCGCAATAATAAGGAGCAATCGCATGCTCCAACCGTATTCAACTGCTTTCCTTTTGACTTTACTTGGCTGTATATTCAGCAATAAATGCGTAAATATCACTGAGAGCTATGGAATCTGACGCGGTGTCAAAGCATTATACGTAGCTACACTCTTGCTGTTACAAAAATAGTAGTCGCTCGTATTTGTTATCAATTACACAACTTATCTTGTAGCGACACATGCTAATTACTACTAGCTGCTACAGTTAAAAGTGAGTTGTGCGGAGTAATTTTTCCAAAATGATTCAGTTTTTGCTAATTGCAAAATTGGCGAAATGGAAAACAATCCTGACCAGATATTGTATTTTGATGTATTTGAAAGGAATAAATATTATCATTTGCATATTTAAGTCATTGGAAACAACTATAGTTACGTATTTTTGGTTTCTTCTATAACTATTTAGCGTGAAATTCTCATTTTTTTATGGGTATTCCAACTGTCCAACGTACCTGTTTTGGGTAATTAATCGCGGCTCATGAGCATATGATATTCACGAAAAAAGTATATTTTCCAAAGCTATTTATCCAAAAATCGGTGCTTTAATAGAAGTATTATGTGACAAAGAATATACGTATGTGTCAACTTTCAAAATTTTGAAAAAAACATTATCTTGTTTCTCCAAAATGCATAAATGTAGGATAATTGTACAATTGTGATGCAGTTTTTGTTAATTGCATTGAGTGACTTGTAATACCCATAAAAATTAGAATTTCCCGCTAAAGATTTATAGAGACCCCCAAAATACCCAAACAATGTTGTTTTTAATGACATCAATATGCAAATGATGATGTTTATTCATTTTAAATGCATAAAAATGTAATATCTGGTCAGGATTGTTTTCCATTTCGCCAATTTTGGGTAATTAATCGCGGCTCATGAGCATACGATATTCACAAAAAAATATATTTTTCAAAAATATTTCTCCAAAAATCAATGATTTAATAAAAGTATTATGTGACAAAGAATATATATACACATCATTTTTTGAACTTTTAAACAATATTTTATCTTACAGTATTTTTCTCTTCATTTATCGATGCTGAATCATCACCAAAAAGGCACCTAAAATATTTCTAAACTATAACAGCTAATTTCTAGAAAAGTTTTAGGAGTTTGAAGCTACTTGATGGCTCTATTGCTTTATCTATGTATGTAGAACTAGGATATGCGTTGTCAACAATTTTAACAACTTCCTCTTGTCTGAGCATTTTTTTGTGAATTAGCTCATTAATTCACTACAGGATATTATTGAGAATACTTGAAAGGTTCTAATGGATAACTTTTATTTGTAAGTATTAGTATATATAAAAATATTATAGATATAAAGCTGACAAATACAATCATACTATATATAGTTGTGTATTCTCGATTTGTGGTCGAATATTGAGAGTTATTCAGACGGATTATATTTTTTTTAGCATTTTATTATAAAAGATTCAGCCTTACGATTGAAGATTGCACAACAATTGCAATAATTTTCAATTCATTTCAGTTCATATCTTGGAGAAAAATATTTTCCTCATTAAATTTGGCATTGGTATTAATTGATATATGTGCTATAGTGTATATACATCTGTATTTTATCTTTTTCAAGTGTTTCAATTAATTTGAAAATCATTTTTTGTATTTTGTTGGCATTTTGTGTCAATTAGGTGTTGTAAATTCAACAGCTCATTTCTATTTTTGAACTAAACAAAATATAAAAATATTAAAGATTCATCTTATTTCAATAGAAATATGATTAGTATACAAACACAACGAAATGTTTTTGGTGTAAATAAAGTAACTGGTCTATTGAATTATATTTTATTATTACCATTTACACTTGAGGGGGTCTCCATTTTTGGGAGAAATTGCAAAATAATCACTACAATTTAAGAATCTTTTACGTTCAATTTTTGAAAATAAAAGTTTTAATCCGTAAATTTTGCATTGGAATCGATTGACATGTATAGATATGATACTACCAATGTGCGATTTGATTGTTCTGATCTTCATAATATGTTAAAAAACAGATTTTCATATTTTGTTGACTTTTACAAGATCATTCGGAATTATAATGAAAAAATATAGTTGAAGAAAATTATTTCTAGAGTGTAGAAAGTATATATTTTTGATATCTGATATAAACTATAAGAAGCATAAGAAGAATAATCTTTTACCAATTATTGTATCTTAGGGGTGTTTTTCAATTTTTTTCAGGAAATCTTGAAGTGTTTGTCACTTGATATCAGCGATATCAGAGACGACACAACTTGACTTTTTGTCTTGTTCTTTTTGAGATTTCCACAAGATATTTTATTGTTTATAGTAGCAACAGCTTAATATGTATCGATGAAGCCAGTATATGTACTACATATTTCCTTTCTCAGTCACTAGCTGTTGAGAAGCAACAGCTAGTTAAAACAGCTATAATTACTCCAATTGCCACGACAACGGAGTAGTGAAGCTCGGTGTGTACAATGTATTTTCAGGTATACACACTACAATATATATTTCAGTTGCTTGTATCCACTGTGTACATTGCAATAACACAAGCTAAGTTCCATTAATGACACATATATTGATATTTATTAATAGAATACGAACAATGCTTGCCACAGCTAGAGTGGTACCGAATGCTATTAATATTACAGGTAGTATTATATTCGTCGTATGCTGGTCAAAAGGTAACTTTTGGCGCCGAAGGCGTCAGAAGGTGAAAAGTTATCTTTTGGAGGATTTGAAAAGTTAACTTTTCAGTTTCTATAAATTCTCAAAAGTTATCTTTTCGCTTCGATTTTGGAGTGGAGCATATATCCGTTTCTCTTTGCGTTTCTTTCGATTTCTTTGCAACTGTATTATTTTTTCTTCATTGAAATGACAAACTGGGCGGAACATTTTCGTTTTAATATTTTCTTTACGGTCATAATTATGATAATTAGTTCTAACTTTTGTAAAGCATTTACCTTGATTATCTTGATCATTACCAGAATTGAATGCTTCTCTTGCACATTTGATGTAATCTTCTGTAATTTTTCGCAACTCCTCTGTTATTCCACCCGAAGATAGCAAAGTTAGTTTTTGTATGTTTTCCTCAAATTTAGATTCAGCGTAGTGGGCAGCGTAGAGGGCGACGTGGTTGCAGTTTTGAATTGTAGTCCAAAGTGAATCATTTGTTAGTTTACAACTACCCAGTGGATGTGTTTGGTATTTTTTCTTAACGACCAATGGTTCATGATGCACCCTTGATTGGGCCCCAGCGCCGGTCGTTGACGCAGACGTGTGCCCCGCTTCGTTTGCCGGTGCTCCACAAGCTTCCTCCACTGACTTCTGCTTGGCGGTGTCGTTTCCAACCCAAGATACACATTCGCCAAAGCATAAATAACCACTTGTTTTTCGTCCTTCTTCATTTTGTTTATCTGCTACTGAACATATTGGAATTCGTGTCTTTCCATGGTATGATATAGTCTCCTTCATCCCAAATTTTTCATCACCATAGCCATATTGACCATTTCCAGGAAGACATTGTGGATTATTTCTTGTGTCAATAACTTCATCATCTCTATTATGTGCTTCAGTTACATTAGCAAATACATGTTTCCCTGGTAATTTTCGTCGGACATACGTAGCAAAATCAATGGGATGTGCATCCTCATTTATTGCATCTTCAAATGAAATGGTCCTCTCAAAATAATCCATGTTTGCGGTCTCCAATTCCTTTTCTTGCCTTTCTGTGCTGTTTGATGCAGTTAAACATGCATGAAGATAGATAACACCATCAGAATTTAGGTTGTTTTGTACAGCTTCCCAAAAATCTTCAGTCTCCTTAGAATAATCTAATCCCAATATTAGATTTTCATTCATTTGAATTCCACCGTAATTACCATGTCAGTGAAAACATATGTCAAACAAACAACACATTGTTAGATACGGAAGTTTTTGAAAAAACAAAATTGGAAATCATCATGAAAACGTACATGTGCGGAAATTCGCAAGTAATCAAGCTTTTTTTTTTGAACCTCTTGCGTCATTTGCTTTATTGACAGAGCACTTTTGATAACAATATTATGATTCTTTGCAAGACATTTCCACATACTACAAGTTGACAATGATACAACCCCGTTATAAGTTTTGAAATAACTTCCAAAAGCCCCAGAATCATCCTTTGAAGTGAATAATATTAATGCATTTTTTTTTTTCTCGGCGGGGTTGCTCTTACTTGTTATTGTTATAGATAAAGGATAATAAGCGTCTGGTTCTTTTCTTTCGTCAGGGAAAACTAGATCAAAAGCAGAGCCTGTCATTAACGTTCCTTCTATGGTCAATTCGTCATCACAAACACCAGTTTTTACTGTGGTTCCAAATTTTTCCAAAGTTTCAATTGAGACTTCACCGTTTTCTTTATTTATTTGAGTCAAATACTTTTGTAATTCATATGATTCAATGGATGTAAATTTCAGTGTACCTTCAAATATGAAGGTTTTATTCAAATTTAGTCTTCTCCGTTTCTCTACAATGTCTTTTAGATTTGATATTTTACCATCAACAGAAAAAAATGTAAGACTTTTCAGTTCACCAATAGAACCAGGTATAGTTTCCAGTTGATTATTTGATACATCGAGAATATCAAGATTTATCAGTTCACCAATAGAATCAGGTATAGTTGTTAGTTGATTATTTGATACATCGAGTGTTTCAAGATTTTTCAGTTTACCAATAGAATCAGGTATAGTCGTCAGTTGATTATTTGATACATCGAGTCTTTCAAGATTTTTCAGTTTACCAATAGAATCAGGTATAGTTGTTAGTTGATTATTTTGTACATCGAGTGTTTTAAGATTTTTCAGTTGACCAATAGAAATGGGCAATTCTTTTAGTTTGTTCGCTGGGTTTAATCTCAACAATATAATGTTTATCTTATCACATGTGTACTCACATTTTTCACCGATTGTGTTTTTTTCAATTGCAAATTCGTCGTCTTCCTTACAATAGTCTTCATCTTTAAATTCTCCACACATTTCACGAAGAACACTCATTTGAACTTTCAAATATTCTGCTTTTGCTTCTTCTGCGGCTTTTGCTTCTTCTGCTGCCGATAAAGCTTGTGCTTGTTCTTCTGCTGCTGCTTCTTCTTCTGCTTCTTTTGCTGCGCGTCTTTCTAGGTGTTCACGATACTTAGCTTGAATGCGTACTGCTGCTTCTTCTGCTTCTTTTGCTGTTGCTCTTGCACTACGGCCACGTTGAAAAGCTTGAAGTTTTGTAGCAGCAGCATCATTTTGTCGTTGTGTTTCTGCTGCTGCTTCTTCTTCTGCTTTTTTTGCTGCTCTGCGTCTTCCTACATCTCCACGATACATAGCTTGAATGCGTACTGCTGCTGCTGCTTTTGCTTCTTTTGCTTCTTCTGTTGCTTTTGCTTGTGCTGCTTTTGCCACTGCTTTTGCTTGTGCTGTTTTTGCTTCTTCTGCTGCTTTTGCTTCTGCTGCTGCTTTTGCTGCCAATAAAGCTTGTTCTGCTGCCGCTACTTCTTCTGCCACTGCTTCTGCCAGTGCTTTTGGTTCTGCCACTGCTTCTGCTTTTGCTTCTTCTGCTGCTTTTGCTTTTGCTTTCTGTTGTTGCATTTGTTGAACTGAAGCTGTTGCTTGACGACGACGTACATCAGTCTGAATAGTTGTAGCAGCATTATTAATGAGTGTAGCAGCATCATGTTGTCGTTTTTGTTCTCTAACTGCATTAGCACGGGCAACAGTTTGAATAACTGTAGCAGCTTGTCGTTGTTGTTCTTGTTCTGCTCTTGCTTGACGACCACGTTGAGCAGCTTGAATGCTTACTGCTACTTCTGCTTCTACCACTGCTTTTGCCACTGCTTTTGCTTCTTCTGCTTCTGCTTCTGTTGCCGCTAAAGCTTGTGCTTCTTCTGCTTCTGCCACTGCTTCTGCCACTACTTTTGCTTGTTCTGCTGCTTTTGCTTGTTCTGCTGCTTTTGCTGCCAATAAAGCTTGTTCTGCTGCCGCTACTTCTGCTTCTGCCACTGCTTTTGGTTCTGCCACTGCTTCTGCTTTTGCTTCTTCTGCTGCTTTTGCTTCTGCTGCTGCTTTTGCTTCTTCTGCTGCTTCAGCTTGTGCTTCTGCAGTTGCTGCTGCATTTGCTTGTTCTTGTGCTTCTGCTGCTGCTTTTGCGTCTNCCTCAGCTTTTGCTGCTACTTCTGCGTTTGCTTCTGCTGCTTTTGCATCTGCTTCTGCGTTTGCTTGTGCTGGTGTTGGTGCTGCACCAGCAGCAGCACCGCCACCATTGCCACCGCCACCATTGCTACCGCTACCACCACCACCACCACCATCATTGCCACCACCACCACCACCATTGCCACCACCATTGCCACCACCACCATTGCCACCAACATCACTAACACCACCGCCATGCACTACTCTAATCAGTTCCTGATTAATCTCTTCTCCACCACCACCATTGCCACCAACATCTCCAACACCACCGCCATGCACTACTCTAACCAGTTCCTGCTTAATCTCTTCTTTGAGTTTACTTTTGTCTTTCTTTTTGCTGATCTCAATCACAAACGTAAATTTAATAGAACCATCTGACGCTATAATACCATTAACTCCATTCACAATTTTGCCCCCTTTCTTTTCTACCACAGTTAGAATTTTTTTCTTTTCCTCCAAGTATTCTTTGTTTTGATCATATGTTCCAACGATCGTAAAACTCTCAGTGAAGGTAATACTTGAACTTTTTGAACGTAGGAAGACCAATGGAATTAAAATACCAAGAGATATTGCAACCACTAGAAAGACTACAAGTATGATTACTTTTTGTTTTGTCCAGAATGGCTTCTTCTTACTCACACTCGAGTTCCCTCGCAACAGTGGAGTTTCGGATGTGGTCGTCATTATTTATTTTCGCTGGTTCTTGTAGTATCTTTGAATAAAGAATGTGTTTATATATTCTTTATTATTAATTATTATTAAGTCGTTTTGAAGAAGGTGTAGATCACTTTGTGTTTTCCCGTTATGTACTTATATAGTTTGTTCTTTTACGAAAGATGGTACACTACTTTTGAATATACCTTTGTTTTGGATACGGATACGCGTATCCTGTTTTTTCTAGATTATTATTATTAATATTTTATTAAAACCCTAACCCTAACCCTAAGAGTGCCGAGTGCCGCGCATCATTTTTGCCAGAGTAATTGAAGTTTTCGTGTTGTATTTCGTTTAGCATTCTTGCCAGAGTAATTGAAGTTGTTTTTCATTCTTTGGTGGAGGTGGAGGTAATGTATGTAATGTATTCAAATTATTTGTATCATTATTTTTCAATGGAGGGGTTGGTATTTTTTTATGGAATTTCAAACTATTTGTTTTTGATGTAATACTACTAGCATCATTAATCATTCTTGTCAATTGTGTTTTGTTTTCCTTAGGGTTAGGATTTCCTGTGTTATTAGGGTTAGGGTTTTCAATATTCTTTACTAATGGCATTGGTAAAGTCCAAACACTTTCACCTGTATTTGTGTTATAATAATATTCATA
>LT636307.1:0-10486 GCA_900128565.1 Stramenopiles sp. TOSAG23-6 | reverse complement strand
ATGAAACTCAATTAAATAGTGAGCCCTTTTCGTCACTCGTTCTTCATGCAGGTATTCCTTCAGCGTGTCTTGTAGGGAGGTACATAAATAATACCGAGTTTCCATTAACAAGTAACAAGTTTGTGTCTCCAGAGGAAGTATTTTATCAAGAAAACCCAGATGAAAAAGCTTTGCTAGATTGTCGAGTACTCAGATGGAAGGCTCCATTGAGTGAGATTAAAGTACTAAGCCGCTTAAAAAATCCCTTTGTGATTAATTTAAGCGGTAGTTCTATCGGTGTTGACGCGATATTTCCTGAGTTATTTATGGAAAAAATGAGAGGTATTATGTGTTTCGCGGAAAGTTCAGTTAAACCACGTCAAAGCAATGAACAGAAAGTTAGATATCTTTCTTTGGGGAAAACTGGATTACGTTCCGAACATACTCAAATTATTGCAAGTCTCTTATGCGCTGAACGAGGATTAGTATGTCCAATTGAAGAATTATCACTCCGTGAAAATTTGTTAGGATCTTCAGGTATTAAACATCTGAGTTTGGCGTTATCCTATGAAAAATCTCGACATTCTTCACTTAGGGTCCTTAATTTAGGAAAAGTATCATCATTTAATGGTTCTTCTGGTATACAGGCATTTAAATCTTTATGCAATCTGACACGTCCATCACAGAATACTAAAAATGGAAATAAAAAACTAGAAACATTAATATTAGATCAAAATGGACTTGGGGAATATCATATGAAAATACTTGGATTAGCAGTAAGCAAAGGGGCAAGGATAATGCGAATTGATTTAAGTTTTAATAGAATTGGCCCAGTTGGTGCTAAAGAACTGTCGCAATTTGCACTGGGAACGTCGGAAAGTTGTTTGCGGCATTTAACATTAGCTCATTGTGGCCTTGGCGATAAAGGCATTATTGAACTCTTACCTGCGATTAGGGTTGCTAATAATTTGTCGCATTTGGATGTAAGTGAAAACTACATAACTTCTGTTGGAATACATAAGCTTAGTAAGTGTCTATCACGGAGAAATTCACGGAATAGTTCTCCTTTACAGCTCAGTGTTGCATTCAACACAATAGGAGTTCAAGGAATTGTGGCATTATCAGTTCCTATACAACTAGGTGTGATTTTAGGCTTAAATTTGGAATGTTGTAAAATTGGTAAAGTAGGAGCGATCGAATTAAGTAAAGCGATTCGGAATGTATCAAAAACTACATTTTCAAATATATCAGATGTAAATCTAAAAAACAAAACACATAATGATTCCTATTCCATCCGTCGAGAGCGCATATCAAAAGAGAAAAGAATGTCAATTGGGGCGGAATGGTTACTTGATGAAGAATTGGCGAGTGGGATTGTTCCCCTCACACTGACTGCACGAATGATCATATCAACTTGGAGAAACCAAAAGCGAGCAAAATATGATATTAAATCTACTCAGCCTTTACTTCGTGGTAGATATCCTATCACTGATCTTAATTTAAAAGGTAATCTTATCGGGTTTGATGGATGTAATGCGATTTCAGCTGCGCTGACATCAGAAACTGGGTGTTCTTTGACAAGACTTAATATTGAAAAAAACCATATTGGAAACAATGGGGCCGTGTCCTTACTGGATGCTATCAGTCAGAATAATAAGAGACGAAAATTGATGCAAACTAATAGAAATAGAAATGACTCTTTATATATTAATGACAACTTAGTATCCCTTCAACTTACAACAAATGATGTCATATCTACTTGGCCACTACCTTTAGGTTTTGATCCTATTCTTGAAGACGATCACTCTTTAGCACACTTAAATGACACATCAATTGTACATCCTCCATTAAGACTACGGCAATTGATTTCTTTTGAGCCTATAGACATTTCAATACGATTAGCATTATGCAGCGTGGTCGACCAGATGGCGAGAAGCAAAGAAGAATCGATAGACTTTGAAGCTCGAAGACAACAATATGTAGTTGGTCGGGATGAACTTCAGTTAATTTTTGACTTTCTTCGAATTCCAAAATATCGTATAATCTCATTTGTTTGAGGGAGAAGAAATGTACTAAATATTAGTAAATAAATATAAATTGAAAACCATATTACAAGTAAAAGTTGAATGAGTAATTTTTTTTAGTCGTTTTTATTTTAAATGCTAAATCAAACGCTCATGCTTTAAAAATGTTTTTGTGAGTTTAGTTGTTTGAGCTAAGCATCTTTGAGTTATGGTAGGGAGTGCAATTGTAGACCAAACCTTGATCGTTGAAAGAAAAGACCGCCAAGCCTTTAAATGAGCATTTTTCAGTGACGACATCCTCATAGACAAATACCGTATTTCCGCAACGCTTCATGTCATATGGTGTTGGTTTGAAGCCTTTTAATTGAGGGTACTTTTCCATGGCAGCGAATTGCTGCATGAAAGGGTGGAAGCCGGATGCTGTTTCCCAACCTTTGACAGGAAATTGAGGTGTCATGGACGCGTCTGGTGTAAACATTTTGGAGAGGTTCTCAACGTCTCCATTTCCAAAGTATTCGTAACCAAGGCGCATCTTTGCAATGAGGTCTTCTCCATTCTCCTTATAGGTCATCTTGAACGAATCGTGGATTGGTGTCACTTTGACGCATTTCCCATTTGTGTCAAACTCGTGGATAGCCAAACCCTTAAACGATCCAGCGTGATCAGTTTTGACATCCTCATGAACGTAGACGGCGTTTCCAACCACATCGAATTTTGTAGGCATTACCTGGAAACCTTTAAGACCAGGAAAATTTTTGGTGTTTGCCAGCTGTTGAAGGATAGCTTCTCGACCTTTGACCGCTTTCCAACCAGCGACTTCAAACATTGGAGTCATTACAGCATCTTCGTGCCAGTACTGGTCGAGTGGAAGGCCTTCCTTGCCATCAGTTCTGAAAGCCAAATATGCTTGTTCGCAAATTTCTGCAATGTTTGCCATGTTTTCGTCTTTGTTAAATAATAAGAAAGAAATAGTTATGAATTGTTTGGCTATACGAAGAAATTGCCTTGTTAAACAAGAACAGTTTTTTGACAGCCAATCAAAAATTCAAAAATCAAAAAATGCGGCCAAATTCTGACACGTGTCCACTGGTCAAGTTGACACAACAGTGACAACACGCCAACTACCTTTGTGTGACTTCGACCTATTTTTTTATCAAACAAAAAAGCAGTATTATATTCAAAATTCCATGTGAAATAATGTATGGTTTATATATCCGCCATAATCTCCACCGTTTTGAAACGTTGTCTATTCTTTATAAGACGAATTTTTCAACGAAAGTATCATCACATACAGTTGCTATCAAGAAAGTTACCAAACCATTCCCCTGGAGTGCCTACACTCGTGGAATATTAGTTGGTGCTGGAGTCTCAACTTTATTTTGGGACAGGCTTCATGAAAAGAAGGTTGAAGCTATGACAAAAGAATTAAATAGTTTGCGTAGTGTATAGTAGATTAATATGAAATAATTAAATAATTATAAACATTTTTTTATTACAAATTTTCCTCAGCAGGTAAAAGTAGAGCTGTTTGGCAAAGAGCTGTCGGATCTTTTGACAATTCTTCCAAAGAGACTCTCATCTGTGCGAGTGAATCTCTTGAACGAAGAGTTACGGTACCATCGTCCATTGTTTGATGATCAATTGTCAGACAAATAGGCGTGCCTATCTCATCTTGACGTCTGTAACGTTTGCCTATTGATCCTGTAAAATCAATATCCGCCCGAACATTTTGTGTACTCTGTGACAGAACTGTATATACTTCATTAGCCTTCTCCACAAACTGCGATTTTTTTGTTATTGGAAGAATAGCGATAGTGTAAGGGGATATTAAAGGTGATATGCGCATTACACTTCGAGAGGAACCCTTCGACTGTTTACTATCCTTGTTTTTATATTTTGACGGAATGTCTTCATCCATCAAACCTTCTAAAAGAATGGCTAATAAAAGTCTATTCAAACCAAGTGCAGGCTCTACAACATGTGGAATCACACCATTCACATCTTTTTTACCACCGACGCCTGGAGGAATGTATCGCATATCCTGTCCCGAAGCTTCCATATGTCTTCCTAAATCAAAACTACCACGATTCGCAAGTATTGTAAAAAAATATTTAAAAAAAATTTAAAAAAAATGTTAGGTACAAAATTTCGTATGAAAAAAAAAGTAGGTAAAAAATTCAATTTTGAAAAACGTACAATACCCCAAAGTTCACCCCAACCCCATGGATACTTATACTCGATATCTATAGCTTGCAATGCATAATGAGCCATATCATTTGGCCCATGTTCACGTTTTCTTAAATGATCTGATTTAATTCCAAGTTTTAGAAGCCAATCGTACGACTCATCTACCCAATACTTAAATAAATTGGAAGAGGTACCTGGTTCACAGAAATATTGAAGTTCTAATTGATCAAACTCACGAGTACGAAAAATGAAATTACCTGGTGTCACTTCATTACGAAAACTTTTACCCATCTGTCCCACACCAAATGGCAATTTGCGTCGCATGCTCTCTACAGTATTATAATAATTAATATATGCACCTTGGGCAGTTTCCGGGCGTAAAAATGCATCACGCGAAGCGTCTTCGGTGACACCGATTTCAGTTTTAAACATTAAGTTAAATAATTTAGGTTTTGATAATTCAGACTCTTTACCACATGATGATGGGCATTTTACATTATTCGAAGTTATTTCAGTATGAAGATCGTCTAGAGATAAACCCTCAACGTGAGAGTTGGGAATATTCAATTCGTCAAGTGCTTCTTCTAAGAGATGGTCGCCACGAAACCTTTTATGACAAGTGAGGCACTCAACTAGAGGATCGGTAAACTCCTCTGTATGACCCGATGCTTCCCATACACGAGGACTCATAATCACTGATGATTCAAGACCGACGCAATCGTGACGACGAACTATGAAATCTGACCACCATTTATCCTGCAAGTTCTTTCTCAATTGGGCACCTAGTGGGCCATAGTCATAACTATTCGCAAAGCCACCATAAATGGAAGACCCTGGAAAAACAAACCCACGTCTCTTACAAAAGTTTACTAGATTAGTCATGCGTTTTGCCATAGCTAGAGAATATGAGGTGTTTACTATTATATCGAAATGCTCTACTATTCTCGGCTATAGTACCTACTGTCTGTAGTAGTCGAAGACACAAGAACGGCCTGACACCACTGACACGTGTTACCTATTTTTATCCAGTCGCAGTCGTGTCATTTTCGTTTTGATTTTTATGATAAGAACTAACATAAAAATAATGCAATGAGTCATTTTTAGTGATTACCGGGTACCCGTATCGAATCAATAAATTCCAGATGTCACAAAAAAAGGCTCTCAGTCTAAAAACTCGNAANTATNAAAAAAAAAGACTGAGAATATAATGAGTTCTTCAGGGGAAATATCTGTATCACTTCTCAAACGCCAAGATGCATCCACTACTAGCGCTATAATTAATTTTCTACAAAATTCCAAAGCATCAGAAGACTTTCGGCGCTTAAGTAGAGAAACGACCGCGGCCATCGTCCAGCGTGATTCAGAGGACGATGAAAAGCTAGCTGCAGGTATTAATATAGGTATCAAACGTGGTGCATTACCCAGTGCTGAAGAACTAAAGATAGAACCATACACTGAAATAGATGTCCTAGGCCGTACTCCGGAGAATGTGTGTAGCATTATTACAAAACATGCCGGTGAAGCTCTTCGTACTGGAGCTGTCGTAGTTCTGTGCGGGCTGTCGGGTACTGGAAAAGGCACTACTGTTGCACTGCTTCGCAAACAATTACCTGATGCCGTTACATGGTCAAATGGAAATGTTTTTCGAAGTATAACATTATTGGCAAGTACCTGGTTTGAGCAAAATAATAAAAACGCTGATTTTGATCCTTCGTTAGCATTGACTGCACGAAATATTGAGTCCTTCTTCTCGATGCTCGAATTTGGTCAATTTGGTGAAAAGAAAACTTTTGATATCCGTATCAACGGTCTTGGTATCGATGTATTAGTAGGAAATGTTTGTAATACCCTCCTCAAAGGACGATCTGTATCAAAGAATATTCCAACGGTGGCAAAACAAATTCAAGGGGAAGTTGTGGCATTTACTGCCAAGGCTTTGGAGACGATGAGTTCTGCTGGAAAGACTGTTCTTTTAGAGGGAAGACGACAAACAGTTGATTATGTAAAGTCACCATATCGGTATATACTTACTCTATCTGACACTGAGATCATTGGTGCTCGACGGTGTGCTCAACAAATTGCTGCAGCAGCTCTGAAAAAGTTGGATGATTCTGATGAAATTAAAGTCGACTCCATTATACTTGAAGAGTTATCACTTCAGTGTAAAGCTTAAAAAAAATATTTAGAAAAAGTGAACTATTTGAAATTTTGAATAGTTTTAACTTTATAAAGGAACCCAATTGAAATTGAAAAATGTATATTGAATATTTATAATAATGAGATGTCTATCTATCTCACAGTCATGGATAACCCCAACCCTAATTTACCTGGTCAAATTTTACTATTTTGACAGCTTTTTTTATTTCACTTCAGGAGAGATTTCTCTTCGACTGACTTACTAGAGCTTCTCTTCATAAAGTGTCATGTTCTCAAAGACTGCTTTGCGAGCAATGAGTAGCAATAATAAAAGCTTACATGCAACTAAATCGGTCCTTGTCATAGGCTGTGGAATTACTGGGGCATCAACCTTCCATCACTTGCAAAAACTCTGTCCTTCGTGGAGCATACAATTGTGGGATAAAGCACGAGGTCCTGGAGGTAGAATGTCTACCACGTTTGATGATGGAGGAGCAAGTGCTGACCTTGGAGCACAGTATATATCAGTTCCAAAAATACCAAAGTCTGATCCAGAATTATTGGATAAACTTCTTTCTGATGGTATATTAGTTCCATTTGAAGCTACATCAATTAAAGGAGATAGGCATGAACAGGGTCAGAAACATTATGTTGCCCCAAGTGGCATGTGTTCCGTTGTCGACTATTTTTTGCAACCTGCTATTAAAGATAAGGCTGTTCATTTTTCAAGGCGTGTTTCTCGTATAGATTATTCCCAGAATCAATGGCTTGTGACAGATTCAGAATTAAACAAATCATACTTTGATGCAGTCGTGAGTACTGTGCCTCTACCACAGCTACTTGGATTACACCCATCGGGTCTTGACCCTAGTTGTGATTTTGTTTCATCATTATTGCAAAAAGATAATCCTGATATATATACCAAGTTAAGTAACGTATCATATTCAACCCGATATGTTGCCGCTGTTCATTATGGACCAGAAGTTTGGGATGGCGTTTTAAAAGATACTTGTAGTGGTGATGATGGAGAAGTTGTTGATAGTGAAAACAATTCAAATTGGGCAGTTCGGTATGTTAATAACGAAGAAGATGATGCTCTTGTATTTATCAGTATTGATAATGCGAAACGTAATGGTGGTGATGTCAATGAAGCCGCAAAAACATCTATTTTAGCTGGGAGAGGTGTGTTTTCATGATGAATTTCAAAAATAATTTCGTAACAAATTTTGTACCTAACAATTATTTTTAAATCCAAAAAAAATATTTTTCACCAACAGGTCCTTCTATTTTATTGCATAGTTCTGTACCTTGGTCAATACAAAAAATGAAGTCTTCTGATTCCGATCATGAAATCGTTGCTCGAGAATTATTGAGACGAGTTACTGAAAGTAAAAAGTTACTTCCTTGTATGTTTTCATTATGAATTTCAAATTTTTTTTTTTTTTTCGTATAAAAAATTGTACAAAACGAATTTTTTGTACTAAAAAAAAAAAAAGAAAAAAAAAATATTTCTTCACAAAACATCATTGAATAAATTTACTCCTCATGCAATCAAATCATTACGATGGACATTCTCTCAAGTAAGACACGGTGCATTTGCTGATAGTGGTGCAATTGTAATCAATGTGGAAAAGGATAGAACTGAAAAAGTGGAAAAAATAAACCCTAATACTGCACCTTTTGTCATTGCTGGAGATGGACTTTCAGGATCTAATTTTGATAGTTGCTGTTTTTCTGGATCAAGTGCTGCTCATCTACTGTACAACTGGAATTTTGGTACGGATGTAAAATGAATAAATGTATAACTCTAACCCTAATGAATAAATGTATTATGTTAAAGTGATGAAAGTGTGGGAACAAAAAATAAAAGTGAAAAATTTTGATTTCGCGCAAAATAACTTTATTCAGAATTGCATTACATTACAATACACTTATCAAGTTTCTTCTCTTTAAATACAGCCATTTCACCATTTACATTTACACACTTTAGACTTGCATTATTCCGTAATAAAAAATCCCAAACAGGTTTATTCCCACAACGACCAGCTAAATGCAATGCAGTATCACCATTAACGTCTTGTACTGTGAGAATTGTTTTACCACCTTTTTTTATGAGTAAACGAGCTACGTCAACGGAATCCGAAGTGTTTTCAGCAATAGCGCATAAATGAAGAGGAGTTTGACCTTTAGCTTTCAGAGATTTTTTATGTTTTGATTTTTCAACTATTTTGGAAAAATATATTTCAAAAATTTTTTTTTTTTTTGTTAGATTTAGAATTATTCAATTTCATATTTAAAAAAAAAAAAAAATGATAAAAAAAAAAATGATGGGAAAACGTACCCTGTTGTAACACTGCCATTGTTCCGTTGTACTCTTTCAAAAGTTGTTTTGCTACATGTACATTAGATGTTTCTGCAGCAAGATGAAGACAAGTCACTCCAGTTTCTTTCGTCGACAATGATGAAAAAAATTTTTTTTTTTTTTTTTTTTTTTTTGTAAACCAAAAAAAATCGTTAGGTACAAAATTTCCTATGAAAATAAAAATAAATTCGAAAAATTCAATTTTGAAAAACGTACATGCAGGATTACATTTCAAAATATTTGCTGTCTTTCGCAAACAATCGAGTATTTTAGGAGCATTATCGTGTTGACTGCAAAGAGCTGCAAAATATGAATGAGGTCCATTTTTGGGTATGTTTTCTTTTGAGTTACACAAATATTGTACTATTTCCAATTTACCATGTTAGGTACAAAATTTTTATAAAAAAAAAAATCGAATTTGAAAAAAAATAAAACGTACATAGCTTGTTCAATTGAAGTTTCTGAGTAATTAATTTTCGTTTTACATAATGTACCATACGTTTCAACTAATAATTTTACCATGGCTAAATCACCTTTACCGCACGCAATCGTGAGTGCAGAAAAACCACGCATATCTAATCTATTGAGTTCTGCAGCAACCCCACCGTTCAATTCTTTCGCATATATTGTGAAAAAATAATAAAATTTTGAAAAAAAAATTGTTAGGTACGGAATTTTTTGAATGAAAAAAAAAAAAAAAAAAAAATCAAATTTGAAATTCATCATGAAGACGTACATGATTTAATAATATTTTCATTACAGTAGTATCTTTTCCATCAGCAGCTCGATGAATGGCTGCATGTCCCATTATTGGATCACAAATTGATATATCAGCACCAGCAACAAGTAATTTCTCAACGATATCTGTATAACCACTATAACATGCAGAAGCTAAAGGAGCAGCGCAATCATCTCCCTTGGGGTGAACTTTTGCACCTGCGGCAATGAGAACATCAACTACATTTGCTTTATTTGCCTTACAAGCCCAGGTAAGTGCAGACATTGAATGACCATCTAATTCATCAACATATCGAACCTCATACGTTTCTTGTACAGCAGTAGATTTTCCTTGTCTGACATCTTCTTCGTTTAAAACAGGTCCGTCCACTACAATGACGTCATTTCCATGAGTTTGTAATAGAGATCGAACCGTATCTACATGTATTTTGGAAAAATATTTCAAAAAAAAATAACTTAAATTTGTTAGGTACAAAATTTACTATAAAAAAATAAATTCGGAATTGAAAAAAAAATAAAACATACATCTCCTTTACGTGCCGCGATATGTAAGGGTTTTAGTAATTGTTTCAGTTTAAGTTTTTTTTTTGGTTTATTTGTTGAACCACCCAGTAACATTTGTGCCATACTTGGAGGTTCTTGAGGTCCAGATGTTGATAATCCACCAGTAGTTGAGTGTGTTGGTACTTGTGGTGGGGGCATCATTCCACCCATTCCACTCATTAATTGTTCAATAGGGTTTTCAGCAAGAAATTGTTTGGCTTCTTGAGGACTCATTTTACCATCTTTTGTTAACTCTTCAATCATCAAACTTTGCATATCCATATTACCCATTAAATTGCCCATACCACTCATAGCATTGCCTATATCGCCTATATTTCCAATACCTCCAGAAACATTTTCATTTCTTGGTTGTTTCTTATAAGGTCTCAATAATTTACGGATTGACTTTAGCTCTCTCTTTGCTGCAACATCGTTAGGAACTAACTCCAAGACACGCAAAAGTTGTGAAAAAATATTTCAAAAAAAAATTCGTTAGGTACGAAATTTCGTATGAAAA
>LT636306.1:0-10493 GCA_900128565.1 Stramenopiles sp. TOSAG23-6 | reverse complement strand
GGTACGAAATTTCGTATGAAAAAAAAATTAAATTAGAAATTCATATAAAACATACCATCTCTTTTTCCAATGGCACGCATAATTACATATATTTGTGTATATCCTTCATAATCACTTTTTTGTGGCATTTCATGAAAACTTTTAGGAGATTTTGGAGATTTACTTCCACTTCTAGAATTTATTTTTTTTTGATTTTTTTCTTGTTTTTGTTGTTTTTCTTTTTCTTTTGCTAAAGATGAGTCATGATCTTTTTCTTTATCATAAACAATACCTTCGTTTAAAACCTGCCATGTACTTGAACAAAATATTTCAAACATTTTAAAAATGTATTAGATATTTCAAAACATTTCAAAAAATTTCAAAACATTTCAAAAAATTTCAAAAAATTTTTTTTTTTTTTTTTTTTAAATTGAAATTCTAAATGATGAAAACGTACATAAACTCAATTGATTAAATACAGAAGAATCAAAAGATTTTAACTGAAACCCACGACCTCTATGAGTTAAATCTGGAAAGTCAGTATCTAATAGAGGTTGTGTTTTTTCACAAGGTCGAAGTGTTGCTAACCATGCACCATCAATATCAATATTATGAAAAATATGTAAAAATTTTGATTTGTTTTGTTAGGTACAAAATTTTCTATGAAAAAAAAAAAAAAAAAAAAAAATTAATTTTGAAAATGTACAAATCATAATTAATACTAATTCTCGTAAGTATGTTTTTGTTGCCATGAGTTCAACCGCATCGAGACCTTCAGGAATTTTTCTATATTCCAGTTCAAAATAAATCACACTTTCATGTATTGTACAAAGATATTTTTTTTTGTACAATATACGTTAGGTACAAAATTTCGTATGAAAACCAAAAAAAAAAAATTACATTTTACATTTCAAAAAAGTAAAACTAAAAACATACATCAGTCAACCATTTTTTATCTTCCATTTTTGACATTTTGGTGAGATATTCTTCAGAATTTTCCATTTCTTCTAACATGACTGAAGCTGCCTTTTCTAAAGCTATAAGTGTCTTTGAAAACCTCGCAGGTGAACGGAGGGCATGTATTTTGGAAAAATATTTCAAAAAAAAAAAAAAAAAAAATTGTTAGGTACAAATTTTCGTACGAAAAAAAAATTTCAATTTTTTTTTTTTAAAACATACATGGAGGAAACACAGCTGGTTGTAACGGCGGCATAGGACATTCAAATTGTGGTGGTATTAATGATAATGGTTCCTTTTTAATACCAAGTTTTTTATATAACGTCACTGCTTCTGGAATGAGTCCAGTATGAAACTTGAACAGGTTTGTGTCAAATAATTTTGTAAAATCTTTCGGAAGTTTTTCCGATTCTTGTAAGCATGTATTTTGGAAAAATATTTGAAAAAATTTTTTGAAAATTTGTTAGGTACGAAATTTCGTACGAAAAATAAATTCAATTTTTTTTTGTTAAAAAAAAAAAATAAAACATACATGGACGTAACCTCTCTGATAATGCTTCAATTTCAGGAAGTTTATTATATTCACTGATATCAGGTTCAGGGCCACCTTCAGTTAACATGATATTTTTATCGCCCAAGAGCCATTTCATTAAAACCATACCAAGACCTGCATTATTTTCTTTTAACAAAAAATCATCAGAAAACATGTATTTTGGAAAAATATTTTTTTTTCTAATTTAAAAAAAAAAAATGTTAGGTACAAAATTTCGTACGAAAAAAAAATTCGATTTTTTTGTTAAAAAAAAAAAAAAAACATACATGTCAGCCGATCCTACAACACAAAGCCTACCTTTTCCAGATTTAGATGTAGATACTGCTCCAATAGGTCGGTTTAGTGGATACGATATATATTGTGAAGACATATTTTATTTGTTGTTTAATTTGTTAGGCATAAAATGTACTATTACTACAAAAAAACTAAATTCGAAATTGAAAAAAAACTATTTGAAATTTGAAATTTGAAAAAAAAAAAAATTTACAAAAAAAAAAAAAAAATGATGTTTAGGGTTAAGGTACATATAACCAGATGATAAAATAGGCACGGCTGGCTTTTGTACATTTAATGTTGACCCGTATGGATAGACAAAGGCAAGTTCAGAGTCTTTATTCGTTTTGGTGTCAAATACTCCAAACTTATTTCGAGTATCCCCATGAGCAGATTGCAATTGTTGTTCTTTTGTATTGCTCAGTCCACTGTTAATTCTATTTTCTTCCTTATTCACATATGAGATAAAGTTTTTTTCTAAAACGCCATTCGATACAAATACTTCTTTTGGATGCAAGTATTTATAATATACTGTACGTAATACCGAGTCAGGATTAACGAAAATTCCGTAATTGGCTAAAAAATTATTCAAGTTTTCTCCCAAGGCAGACGTTCCTTTCTCACGAAATAAGAAGAAAAGAGACCCACCGTCTTCCAGATAGTTCTTTAAAAGAGCTATTTCAGGATCTGTAAATGGAAGTCGCGGTGCACCAAAAATAGCAACTTTTACATCATCAAAAACTCCTGGAGAAAGGGAAGTCTTATTCTCTTCGACTTTTTTAATGGCACGAATCTTTCTGAAAAACTTTTTGAAACCTTGTTTTACTGTATATTGTTCTTTTTTACTGCTATTGATTAGTATGATCTTTTCAACAGGTTTCCCATTTACATCATCTCTACTTTTTGATGGGGAAAGTACGCCTGTACTTTCACCGCTTTTGTACAACGGTGAGGTTCCATTAAGATTCTCTGAAAACTCATTTTTCTTTTGTTCATCATTTGTAAAAATATCTAAATTTCTTTTAGGTGAAGACATATTAACACTGATCTTGCCTTCAGAACTCTTTGTATCGTTTGTAAGCCAAGAGTCACTCATTTTGATTGTCACCAAATGTTAACACCAATTGCTGCGGGCAACAGATCGATAGAATAGATTCAATAAGTTGGATACGACTTATTTTTTTTTTGCTTTAGCCGTTATTTTGTGAAGAAAAAAAACGCTTATAGGTTATATTGGATTTCGTGTTTTATTCAAGCCGCAAGATTCTAAATCAGTAGTCATTTTTTCATTTTTGTCTTACGTAGTCTCTTTAAGGGTAGTAGTCTGTATTCTCGTTCTCTTCAAGTTGATTTTCTTGACTGTATCATGGTACAAAAACTACTTGTTCATTCATCTTTTTTAACAATGGTACGCTTGGTATTATGCACTTTGTGTTTGGTCCATTCTTATGCAGCCGAGGTAAATAATAATTGGGCTGTTCTTGTAGGTACGTCAAAATGGTGGTATAATTATCGTCACATTGCAAACACTCTTTCCATGTATCACATTGTGAAAGAACGTGGTATTCCAGATAGTCAAATTATTTTGATGTTGGCAGATGATATGCCATGTAATCCTCGGAATGTAAAACCTGGTACAGTCTTTAATGATAAGACCCAATATCTCAACTTGTATGGTGAGGATGTTGAAGTTGACTTCCGTGGAACTGAAGTTACTGTTAGAAACTTCCTTCAAGTATTAACAGGACGCCAAGATGATAGTGTACCCGTTTCAAAGCGTCTACAAACAGATGCAAACAGCAATATTCTGATATATATGTCCGGTCATGGCGGAGATACTTTCCTTAAATTTCAAGACTTTGAAGAGTTACACGCAAGTGACATTGGCGACGCATTGGCCGAAATGTACAGTAAAAATCGTTATAATGAAGTGACG
The DNA here is from genome assembly GCA_900128565.1 of Stramenopiles sp. TOSAG23-6. Classification (NCBI taxonomy): domain Eukaryota; species Stramenopiles sp. TOSAG23-6. The sequence goes on along the minus strand of LT636306.1, from coordinate 6,795 downwards.
TTTATAGTAGATACGTGTCAAGCTGGAACATTGTTTACAGATTTGAAATCACCAAATATTGTCGGTGTGGGCTCCAGTAGAAAAGGTAAAAATTCATGGGGGCATCACATGGATGTTGAGCTTGGTGTTAGTGTCATTGACGAATATTCTTATCACACTATACAATTTTTTGAAAAAAGCAAGAAAAAAACTAATGCGACAATGCAAGATTATTTGAGATATATGAATAATGCACCACTAAAATCAAAAATAAGAATTGTATTGCATAAATTAGAACGAAAAACATCAAAAATGTTAGTTAGTGATTTTTTTGGGTCTCATATAAAAGCACAAATAACAAACCTGCTCGTTCATAATAAAAAACACGAAACACTCGCAAAAGAATTCCAATTTGGAATGGAATTTGAAATGATAGAACAAGAAAATACTACAAAAAATGGTTTTAGTTCTTCAAATAAATCTCAGGATAATTCTAAAATTATATACAGAAAATGGTACGAAGATAGTCGGAGAAGTTTTACTCATGTATGTCAAATCCCATCATTTTCATTAGGGTTAGGGTTTCATTTTTTTTTTTTTTTTTTACTTTTTTTTTACTATGAAATTTTTGTACCTAACAAAAAAATTAAAAAAAACAAAAAAATGAACAATTTTTTTTTTTTTGAAATATGTTTACAAAATATAGGCTTGTATAGAATATGCAAAAGAAAATCTTCCACGCGATTTTAAAAAAATATTCTTTGTAGGTGTATTACATCTATTTCTTGGATTGGTAGTATGGCAAAGGAGTGATTTGTAAATCTGACCCTAATTTTCAATTTGTTCATATTTGTAGGTAAATGAATTTCTTAATTTGAAATTTCAAGGGAACAAAAAAAATTTTAAAAAAATAAAAAAAAATTAAAAAAAAAAAAAAAATAATTTTAAAAAATATTTGCTTCATTGTTTACATTTACTACTATTGTATTATTCTTCTTATTGGGCATCAGTATATCGACTTTACATTGTTCAAATTTGTATGAAAAAAAATTGAAAATTGAAAAAAATATAAAGTTGTAAAAAAAAAATTTTAGACATTAAATGTTTTGCTTCATTGTTTACATATACTATTATTGTATTCTCCTTCTTATGAAGCATCAGTATATCGAATGTACATCTTTGAATTAATGAATCAGTTCTGTTTGTAAAGCTCGTCTTGCTTGAAGAACTTCAGATTTGACTTGACCTAACTCAGAGAGCAACTCATCACAAATATCCTTTTGTTTAGCTGCTTTACTTCTGTGTTCAAGTCTTTCATTATTCACTTTTTCCAATTTTATGCTATATTCTTTGGCTTTCTCTCGCCAACGTTGAGCTTCTTTCTTCGTTTTCGAATACACGATTTTTGTATTCGCTAACTCCTGGTCCAACGTCCTTTGTTGCTTTGAAATTTTCTGACGATGTTTACGTAATTCGGCGAGACGAAGTGTACTCTCATTTAGTTCCGCAGTTTGGTCTTCTAGTTTTATCCTTTCTTTTATAAACTCACCCTTTAACTTGTGCTCTAATCGAAGAGCGTCATCATGTGTTTCTTTAGACTTTTCAAGTTCTTGTTTTTTAATTTCTAATTTCTTAAACACAAGTTGGCAACTACTTGACGCTTCACTGAGGTCATTTCTAACTCGTTTAAGACGAACAAGGAAATCCTCGACTTCTTTACTATCACCCATAGTATTACGAATATATATATAATACAAATCTGTCGGATGGATAAAGTAAATATACACAGAACAACAACAACAACAATAACAGGATTTCTCTGTCTTTCTCTCTCTCTCTCTGCTGTGTGTTGTTTTTTATATACAGTAGTAGTACTATGATCTCTCTCTCAGATCTCAAGAATCGAAGATAGGAGCAAAAAAAAATCAAATCTTTTTTTCCAAATTTTGAAATTTTCCAATTTTTGATGTTCATTTGAAAAGCAAAATAAAAATTTATAAAATGGTAGGTACAAAATTTCATATACGAAAAAAAACGACTTGCTCAATTTCTAATTTATATTGAACAAAGATTTTTTATAATGATTGTTTTTTTCTTTTCATTTTTTACTTGAACAAAAGCAACTCTATTCAAAATACTTTTATCCATTCCACGAAAATGAATAAACATTTCTGTAGTTGACATCCAATGGCTAATGGAGAATATATATTGTGAAAAAATATTTTTTCAAAATTTTAAAATTTTCTTAGGTACAAATTTTACTATGAAAAAAAAATTCGATTTTTTTGTAAAAAAAAATAAAAAACATACATGAATTTTTTGATATTCCAATTTTTGTGACAAATATCATGCTCATATACTATAGAGTGGCATAGCGTTTCACCTAATAGAAGTCCCCAGGCATCGAACACATTATTTATATTTATATATTTTTGTTTTTTTTGTTTTTTGGATATTGTAGGGTTAGGGTTTGTCACCTCCATTCCAACTAAATTGATTACAGCATTATTATTGTATATAACTAATCTTGTATCAGAGTCAACAAATCGTTGAAATAATGTATACCATTGTTCACCATTCCATGCAAATAGTGCAAAAGGTGTGCCTGAGTTGTACAACAAATCAAAAAACATTTTACAATTTTGTTAGGTACAAAATTTCATACTAAAAAAAAAATTTTGAAAAAAAAAAAATTTGAAAAAAAAAATACATGGCCAATTTTCCGGTAAAAGACGAATCAATCCATTTTTTCGTTTCATTGAGCACACACCTGTTCCTATAGCCCAGAGTATGATAATTAAGACTGCGGTATACCATGATGTTGAACCAATATGAATATCTGACGAACCGAAACCAAAACAGTACGAAGCACAATTTGGTAAGAATGCAATACCAATTCTATATTGTGAATTTGTAAAGAGAAAAAAAAAAAAATGAAATTACTAGTGAAAAGAGTGAAAAGAGTGTTAGGTACAAAAAAATCTATACAATTAAAAAAAAATATTTGAAATTTTTTTTTTTTTTTGTTAGGTACAAAATGTCGTACGAAAACCAAAAAAAAAAATAAATTCGATATTTTTGATGAAACACGTACATGAACGACTGAACAATGGCAATTCCAAGATGCATTGCAATTGAAGCTACAATCATGATATAACGATAGTTAGATGGAATGAATAACGATAAAGGAGCCTGAAAGCATTCAAAAACAATTGTACCAAATGCCATACAGCGTAACATCCATGGTCGGCTTCGTATAGCAAGGTTTAAAAAATGAGAAAGTGGACCATATTGTTCAACTTGAAGTGTTGAATAAGTTGTTAAAATATTCCGCAACGTTGATGGATTCCACCAATGAATACCCCCAATGAGTAATTTGGCCCACCCACTTGCCATTAACATTACGATACTGACGCCTAATGCAACGCCAGCAGAAATATCATCATTTGAAGGGCCTAATACGGCTAATGCCCAACTAGTATACATATTAGTATAATCACGATGTGAGGTTGTGACTGATGTTTCTGCTAGGCAATATAAAGAAAAAAATATCGAAGCAACGTATCTTACTATAGGATTAGATGGATATCGTGCGGCAAAAAGCATAACAAAGGGTACACAGTGACACAAAAACTTTGACACAAAAGAATAGTGAATTACTTTAAAAAGACCCTTTGGAACCAATGTTGACTTTGTTACAACGTGGTTCCGTCGAACTCGGTTATGAAAGTCTCCACCTTCGGTTATACTCATCAAAAACCAACAGATAAACATTGATGCGCTAGTCAGACCATAAAATAATCTTGCTGAACTTTGTATCATTGCTTTTAGTGTTTAGACGAATAGAATTCTCAAAATTTCAGTGATTATATTATATAGAATTCGAGTTGTTGTTAGTGTTTTGTTGTTGGTCATTTTCAAAGAGGTCAGGTAGAAAAATGATAAAAAAATGAACAAAAATAGCATTTGATTTTTTGATGTGCCACGTGGCTTCTCTGCTCTCAGATGAATGAAGTCAAGTCAGTCATGCATGTGTCTCTTCACAAGTTACAACGTCCTTAGCTTTAGGTACAATTATGTGTTCTTTCTAGATTATCATACCTTTACCAGACGTCAGTGCATAAAATCATTGTACATGTTATACGTTGTGTAATTAGTTTGATGTTCTGTATTACATGAGACCTTAATAGTACGACGAAATATGCGTAGAGTCTGGTTAAAACCACAAATATACCGTTTATCAAAACGGCACCATTTTGGCCGTTGTTTTACTATTGTAACTCGCCCCATCACACCTGTACGCTCTACCTGTCCAAATTCAAAAGTTGGTGATACAATTTCAACGCCACATTCCTTTAGTAATAAATCGTTTTTATCATGGTTGGATAATGAGCGTATGCGGCGCGAGAAAAGAGTAGAACAGTGGAAAAAATATGATGAGAATCTTTCACAGAAACATACCCCACTATTTGTACAGAACTCTGCATTACAACAGCCAAATACACCATATATTGATGTATATCCAACAATAGAATCTGCAATTAAAGATAGAGTACATCCCGTTGATCTTGAATCATCGAAAAAGGTAGAAAAATTGAATAAAATAGATACAACAATTTTACAATTGACGAAGACGTCAAATGCTAGTGTGAAATATATTGGAAACAAAACACATTCATTGAACAAAACTCGTACTACTCACTATCCTTCAAATACTACAACTCAACACAATCAATCCAATCAACACAATCAATCCAATCAACACAATCAAGTACCTAAGCAACATTCTCAACGATATTGGTGTCAAGTAAGAAAACGATGGCAAGGCATTGATGCAAACCCTAACCCTACTACAACCCTAACCCTAGCTGATAAAAAGAGTTCAATACAAATGAAATATATTGAAAAATTAGGCGTACTTGTTCGTCGAAATGATTTGTATGCAATCCGCAGTCATTTGAACAAACTCAACTCAAATTTTAATGTTGAATTTATTCATGAGATTTCTGATTTTGCTCTCATCATCAAATCATTGAGTACAATTAACCACTCAACAGAAGCATTTGAATACTTACAAAAACTACATTTTTTCCATGGTTCAATTCCAAAAATTTCAACAATAAATTATGTTCTAGCCACTTGTACTACAACAAGAAAACATGATAAAGTATTGCATATTGTAAACATGTTACAATCTGATCAAGGACATTTTGATACCCCTAACCCTAACCCTGAATATTCATTAGGTACGGAATTTCATACCAAAAAAAATGAAAAAAAATCCAATATTCTCGAAGAAGAGAATGAAAAACATATAAAATTGTTTTGTAATGAAAATCTAAATATAGCGACCTATAAAATAGCAATAACATCATGTTTACAATATGGTAGAGAATCAAAATCGCGGATTTCAGATTTATTGAATGGTATGATGTCACATTTCGATTTTGTACAACCGACTACAAAAAATTCAAAAAATTTAAAAAATTCAAAAAATTTAAAATATTTTAATAATTCAAAAAATTTTAAAAATTCAAAAAAATGTAGTAAGATACAAACTATAGATCGAATTTCTTCATTCAATATGGCACTCGATGTAATCGCAAAATTATTATCCTATCATTATTTGACTGAAAAAGAAGCGTTTGAATATTCACGTTATCTTTTGAAAACAATTGTAGGTTTTTTTTTTTTTAAATTTTTTTTTTAAATTTTTTTTTAAATTTTTTTTTATACGAAATTTTGTACCTAACAAAATTTTTTTTTTTTTTTATTTTCCTACAGTTCATGATACTTTGGAGGATATACATCCAGATCCATATACATTTGTATCAGCAATCCGTTGTGTTCCGAATCCTAAAGCTGCAAATGAATTATTAAAAATAGCTGAAAAGACTCCAATTATAGAGACTACCCCTAACCCTAATCATCTGAATATTCCTAACCCTAGTGTAGCTACATGTGGGGTGTATGTTGCTGTGATGGAAATGTATAGACAGTATAATAATCCTAAAACTGCATTACAACTTTTTCATAGAATGAAAAATAAAAAAATACCAATTACAATATTAGGATATAACAGTGTTTTAGCATGTATGTCTACTTTGGGTCAATTTCAAAATGCATTACTTATATTGGATGAAATGTCAAAAAATATAAAACATTCAAAAAATATAAAAAATTCAAAAAATATAAAACATTCAAAAAATATAAAAAATTCAAAAAATTCAAAAAATATAAAAAATATACAAAATGATGACATCATTCCTACAATATCTCATAATGATGACGTCATTCCTACAATATCTATATATAATAAAGTGATGATGGCATGTTATAGATCAAATCAAAATCAATTAGTATTTGAACTGTTTCATAAATTAAAAAAAGCAGGTTTACGAGGGAACAAATATACGTATACAGTTTTGATGTATGTTTTCATTATTCATTGTAAAAATCAAATTTTTTTTTTTTTTTCAAAAAAATTTTTTTTTTTTCAAAAATTTTTTTTTTTTCAAAATTCAAAAATTAAAAAAAAAAAATTTTGAAAAAAAAAAAAAAACTAACAAAATAAATTTCAAAACTATATAATATTGTTCAACACTATTTTTCTTCACTAGCCAAAAGTAAGAAAACAAAAGAATCATTTAATTACTTGAATGAAATGAAATACAGAGGCATACCTGTAGATACTATTGTATACAATGCTGTATTGCTCTCTTGCTCAAATATTCATGATGTTAAATATGTATGTTTTATTTTTTTTCAATTTTTTTTTTTTTTTTTTTTTTTTTTTTTAAAAAAAAAAAAAAAAAA
>LT636305.1:0-10530 GCA_900128565.1 Stramenopiles sp. TOSAG23-6 | reverse complement strand
AAAAAAAATTAAATTTAAAAAAAAAATTAGGTAAAAAATTTTCTATGAAAAAAAAAAAAAAAAAAAAAAAAAAATTTGAAATTCATAATGAAAAACGTATCGAAATAAAAACTCAAAAAAAAAAAATTGTTAGGTACAAAATTTTCAAAAAAAAAAAAAATGAAATTCATAATGAAAAACGTACGTAAATTATCCAACTTTTTTTTTTCTTTTTCTTTTTTTTTTAATTGTTTTTCTTTACGTCGTTTTTGTTTTTGTTTTTTTTTCAAAAGTTTTTCTTTACGTCGTTTTTGTTTTTCTTTTTTTTTACGTTTTTGAGCATTTTGAGCTTTTTTCTCAGCTGCACTTTTTTTTGTACTTTTTTTTGTACTTTTTTTTGTACTTTTTTCATCTTTATCACTACTATCATCCTCTTCATTATCATCACTACTATCCTCCTCCTCTTCATTATCATCACTACTACTACTACTACTACTATCATCCTCCTCTTCATTATCATCATTACAATTTGAATCATCTTCAATTATTGTTGTTTTTACAATTCCATTTGAAAGTCTTAAAATTTTTCCATGTTTCAAATTCATTTTTTTTTCATTTTCTAAACGTAAAATATCTTGTTCCATCAATAACAATTGAGTTTGTTCAAGAGTTCGATTTCGTGTAAATGAAGGTGGATTGGCTGCTTGTAATGAGTCATGTAAAGCAACACTGCCATCTTCTTCTAATTCAAAATCATTTGTATTTTTTGCCATTTCTTCAAATTCTAAAGGAGTTAAATGTATTTTGGAAAAATATTTGAAATTAATTTTGAAAAATATTTGTTAGGTACAAAATGTATTTTGGAAACAAAATGTTTTGGAAAAAAATTCAAAAAAAAAAAAATTCAAACTTTCAAAAAAAAAAAAAAATTTTGGAAAAAAATTAAAAAAAAAAAAAAAAATTCAAATTTTCAAAAAATAAAACCTACATCAGCAGCTTCAGTTAATTGAAATTCTGATAAACGTTCACGTAAAGTAGAATCACAAATTCGAACGACTGAAATTACTTCTTTTCGTGTTCTTTGTATACCATGCATTCTTGAAGCAATTAATAATGCTGCAGCACAAACACCAGTTGGTCGACGGCCTAATACAATCCAATCTCGGCGCATGTATTCTGAAGAAATATTTTTTTTTTTTTTTTTTTTTTTTTTTTTTTTTTTGGGAAAAATTTTTTTAAAAAAAAAAAAAAAAAAAAAAAAAAAAAAAAAAAAATTCAAAAAAAAAATAAAAAAAAAAAAAAAAAAAAAAAAAAAAAAAAAAAAAAAAAAAATTCAATTTTGAAAAACGTACATTATTATTATCATCACCAATGACGGAAAGAACAGAAAGATCAACTTCTCCATTTAATAACAACTCAACTGCACCATCTAACTCACCATTTGCTTGATGAAGAGCAGCCATACACTCTTTATTTGAGTATCCCATCGCTTCTAACTGAATACTTTTTTCACGATTAGCTGCTAAAAATTCACTTTGATTACGTTTTTTTTGTATAGAGAATGCTTTGCGTACAGCAGAACTCCACTTACGCAAACCTGTTTCACTCGATGCTGCGAAGATAACAAATTCTTTCCCCTCTTTACCAACATTTGTAATACGAAATGCAAACTCATTTACATTATTTTTAAATTCTTCAACTGTTGATGCTTCAGTCAATTCAAATTCATCACGAAAATTATCTGTCGTAGCACTTGATGCAATATCTTCAGTATAAGTACGTAATTTTGTACCATCCAACCACACAAACCTGTTGCGCCATGCTTTTCTGAATTTTGACTGTTTGAGAAGCATTCCTTTTATACCAAAATCTGTAGTAATTACTTTTGCTTCTTGATCTTCTTTTGCTTCTTGATCAAACTGTCGTTGTAATTTTCTCGCCATTTCCTCATTTTCTCTCTCGATTTCTTGCTTCTTTGCTTCATTAATTGCCTCCTGAATGACATTTGCTGAAACTGAACTTTTTGATGATTCAGATGTAGAAAAATTAGGATACATTGTATTTGTAGAATTTGTAGAATTACTCATACCAATATCTAGTTGATGCGACGTATTTGTTGAAATTGTGTTTGGTGTAGAATTTGATACTGAATTAGAAGGTGTTGTTGTAGAGGAAGATAATAAGATTGAAGCAGCTTCATTCATATCAAATTTTGCTGTCGTCAATGCACGAACACTATCTTCTTTAGTAAAGCCTAAAGACTGCAAACGAGTGATTTTGTCTTCAAATGTTTTTGGTTCAGTATCTGTTTGAATATTTTGTTGTTGTTGTTGTTGTTGTTGTTGTGGTGGTGGTGGTGGTTGGGTATATTGTTGTTGTTGTTGTTGTTGTGGTGTATATTGTTGTTGTTGTTGTGGTGTATATTGTTGTTGTTGTTGTTGTTGTTGTTGTTGTTGTTGTGTCTGATTAGTATACGGAATATATTGTGTTGTATTTGGTGAAGCAGATTTCTTTGTTATATTTGAATGTATTAACATCTCAGCGGGAGGAGTTGATAACCGAATACCTAATGTTTGTCTTTCTCTACCATTTGGTAGACGAATTGTATAATAAGGACCATCAGAACTATCAGTGTGAACGGCAGTAACAATAGCTAAAGATTTCGTGCCATCCGCGCCAGAATAAAGGACAGATTCATCCATTGTAAAAGTTTTTATTTTATTCATTGTAGTTTTTGATGTAGAAAGTACTTTGTTTTCCACTATTGATACTTTAGATTTTTCATTTTGTTTATCTTCATCATCTTCATCATCATCATCATCATCATCATCTTCATCATCACTAATGATTCGCCTTCTTCTTCTTCTACTAGTCACTACTTCATTTGTAATACTTGAAGAACTTGCTGATGATTGTAATGCTAATCTTCGACGAAGACGCATGTATTTTAGAAAAATATTTCAAAAAATCTAAAAAAAATTGTTAGGTACAAAATGTACTATGAAAAAAATTTTGGAAAAAAATTGAAAAAAAATAAAACGTACATCCTTTCTTCTCTAACATGTGGTGGAGTTATAGGACGAACACGTTGTTGTTGTGGCTTCTTATTGATTTCATGTACACTCCCTCGAGATGTTTGTTGTAGTGTGCCAAAAGAGGGAGGAGGTGGAGCTATTTTTCTCGCAATAGGCCTCTTCACTTCAGTATGTATTTTTTTTGTATTTGACGTTTTTGTTACAGATTTTTCTACGTCTTGTGATAATTCAAGTTTTATTTGAAGATTTGGAGAATCATATGGTGGATTGACACCTAATAATTTCAAAAATCGAACAGCTTTTGGACCTGAAATGTGACCTTTCGTAATTGCAATCTTTCTCACACTACCAACAAGAATTACATGTCGACTTGCAAGTTTATGTGCACTATCATACACTAATACAAGAAAATGAAGCAAATCCAAGATACTGTCTTGTGCTAATTGTATATCACCAAAAGTATTTACTGTATCGTTTTGTTTTGGCTTAACCAAAATTTTAGAAAAATTATCAAACGTATTTCTATGCAATAAATTCTGTATCAAATTTCCAGATATTATTTCTTGATTTCTTTTCGCACAATGTAATGTAAAACGTGTCGCTGACTCTATTATACCAGCAGTTTCTGAACATCGCCATTCATTTAATTCATTTTTGATAATTTTATATACATCATCTAAAACACATTTTTGTGAATGTTTCGTCACAGCGCATAGCGAAATATTATGCAAAGTTTGTATACAAAGCAAGAGCATTCCATTCACAACCTTTGAAAAATCTGTAATATTTGAAATGATTTTAATTTTTTCATTATTTTTCTTATTAGGGTTAGGGTTACCAGTAGAGTTTTTTTTGTATTTCAATAACGTAGATAATACACATGATACACGAGATATACAAACACTTGTCGATGTAAGACATGACATTTCAATATTACCAGATAAATTATAAATTGAACGTAAACATGCGTGAATAGTTTTTAAAGATAAAAATACATCTGTTGTATGTATAGTAGAATCTATACACATAAACGTTGTAATGTCTTCAACGGAACAAATTATTAAATCACATATTGAAGGAATAAAACTTGATTGTTGACACAAAACTGTTCGCGTATTACCGACTTCAGACAAACATGACATTAATTCTGATGCGGTACAAGATAAAATACGTGATTTTTTTGATTTTTGTGATTTTTGTGATTGTTTGTGCAATTTTTTTTGACTTTCATTTTCAACACTCAAATCTTGTTTTTCATCTTGATTTTCATCTTGATTTTCATCTTGTTTTTCATCTTGTTTTTCATCTTGATTTTCATCTTGATTTTCATCTTGATTTTCATCTTGATTTTCATACATCTCATTTTTAAAAACTGAAATCAAGTGATGAATAATTTTTTCTTTTTCAATTATTTTTCGTCTTCCACTGACAGAACCTGAAGCTACAGCAAATAATACGGATAACCCATTTTGCATTACATCAATATTACTACTATATGAAGATAATACACTCAATACAGCAGAAAGACCATCTGCCTTTATTAAAGCATCTACAGCAGCTCTAGGTGGTTTAGTCATCAATGAATTGACTAAACACCTTGAATTTGTAGAATTATTTTCAGAATTATCAACAGGTCGTAATAAACCACGTAATAAACGTAAGGCAACATTTTTATGAGTATCATCATCACGCATAGTCAACAATAAATTACGAAGTGCAGAAGGATCCTGACGTAAACGAGATGCGCATCGTGAGGACACCATGACAAGTGAAGCAAGAGCAGGCATGGCTAAACCAGGACGTGTGGGAAGAATTGATAATAATGGAGGAATACTTTGAGCCAATAATGGTGAAGATGACGCAAGGGAAGAAAAACTTTTTTGATTATTTTGTGTTTTTTGTGTTTGGTTATCAGGGTTAGGGTTAGCATAAACAATTTCATATGTACTTAATTTTTGTACTAAAGCTGCGAGAAGTTCCGCGGCCATTATTTTCTGTTCATCTGTTAACCCTCTCCTTGCTATAACTGCCACGCAACTATCCAAAGCTAATTTTCTAATATCAACTTGAGATTTTTTTTTGTTTTTTGTGTCTGTTATTACACTTCCTTGATTATCTTCAGGTGAAATTAATGTATACCAAAATGATTCAGCATCAGCTACAGCTTCAATTGTACCAGCACCTAACGTATTATCATAATTTCCTACATTATTTAATACTTGTGATGAATCAAATGATGATACTGTAGATTTTATCATTGCTAATTTATGAACGATTGTTAAAGCTGACGTTGCAATATTGGCAGAAAACGAGGATAATAAACGTAATAAAATCGGTAAATATTGAAGTATATACCGACGACCATCTGAATGTTCAGCACATACAAATACAACAGAGGAGGCTGCTTTACTCACATTTTCATTATTATTTCCTAACAATCGCATAACACCTGAGATGCCAACTGTATTATTTGAAGTTGTCAAATGATTAGAAAAATTTGTTCTACGATGATCATTTAAATGATCATTTATCATATGAGTATTAGAATTAGTATCCAACTGAATTAATCGTCTTAGAACAGTATTTGGTTGTTCATTACACATTATAGAAATTGATTCATTTGCTTTTTGAGTATCACAATCTTTTTTTTCTATTAGAAATAAAGCCACACCTACAGCAGCAGAATGAGCAATACAATCCCATAAAACTGTTGATTCAAGAGTAGAGAGTAAATATGTTACAGGCATATCATTTTCCATGTTTTCCATTTTTGTTACAGAAATTTCAAAATTATCATTTTCCATGTTTTCCTTTTTTTGTGAATTCAAAGTCATTTCAGCTTTTGATGCTCCAAGTAACTGTTGAATTAAACCAGGAATTGTAGGTAAAACAGATTTTGCTAATTCCTTTTCTAAACACAATAATCGAATAATTGACATGGCACGACTTCGCATTGAATTTTTTAGAGAATTTCCTATATAATTCATACAATTTTCTTCATTTGGTAATAAATGTAAAAGTACAGAAAGAGGTGCTGCGCCATTATTTAATATCACACGACGTGCAACAGGAGTTGATGTACATAAAGTTTCAATAGTATGCAGAGACGCATCACGTACATGTATTTTAAAAAAATATTTCAAAATTTTTTACCAAAAAAAAAAAAAAATTGTTAGGTACAAAATTTTTTTACCAAAAAAAAAAAAATGTTTTGGAAAAAAATTGAAAAAAAATAAAAACATACAGCTTCACTCGAGTCTGATAATAAACATATTAAACTTGATATTGCCACACCATTGTCTACTTCTACAACAGTAATAGCAGATGTTGCTTCACTACATATATGTACTAATGCTGCACAAATATCAACAGATGTAGCAACTGCAATGGATGCTGCTTCACCTGTTAAACCAGGTTTTGGACGAATTAAATTCACAAAAGCAGGAATTAATATACGCATACTAAATCTATGCTGTGGTGCAAAAGAAAGATCTCTAGCTAACCGAGCGGCAGCTGCAGCGCATTGTACATCGTCTGATTGTAAAGATTCAAGCAATGCATTATTGACTTGCTTCAAATCAGCAGGCTGTAATGGCTTCGATGTATTTCCTACATTAGATAGTAAAGAATGTATTAGTTGTAACCCAATCGCTTGTAAATCAAAAGACCATGATGGTAATGAAGCAGCAACCATAGGTACTGTTCGTAAACTCTGCATCGCAGCAGCAGATGTAGAATCAACACTCAATTTTTGTAGAGTACGTAATGCACCCTCAGCTATATCTCCTGTTTTTAGTAATGATAATAGAGAAGGTACTGGTGATACTCTAGCTAAGGCAGACACACGCATTTTGATTGTAGAATAATGAGATTTTTCAGAATATTCATAATCATTTGACATTTCTTCAAAATCATTGACAGAAATTGATACAAAGGAATACAATGCAGATGCTGCTGCACTACGAGTAATTTTGTTTTGACCACTCATAGAAGTAGAAGCACCTAAAATAGAAACTAATCCTTTAGCCAATGATTCTAATTCTGATTCATTACAACCAATCCGAGATAACTCAATCAGCATAACATCACTTTCTTGTAACAAAGCAGCTAATAATTCCTTATCACGTAGTTCCAAATCACTACTGATATCATCACAACGTAAGCATGCAGCAACTGCTCCTGCTTCCACTGCACATGAAATATTTTCATTATCTGTTAAACAAAGTACTGTTAATATTTTAATAGCTACTATTTTTACACTATTAGAACAATCTTTATGCAATATTTCAATTAATACAGTAAATCCATCAGCATCACGAAATAGTTTTCCTGCTTCTTGTGAAATAGATAAAGATGCAGCAAGATGAAGAGCTGCTTGTAATATTACATTTTTCTTTTTTTTCATTAATTTTTTAGAGTTTTTTTTAGTTTTTTTACAAGTAGACAATAATGTTGATTTTGCAGTCACTATATCAATAGCTAAAAGTAAACCACCAGCAGCAATGACTGCAGATGGTTCAATAGTAGCCATAGCTTGTAGTAATTCTAACGCCTGTTTTACTGAGAGAGAAGAATTTCCTGTTGTACCTGGATCACATGCTCTAACAGCTAATTCAGCAGCACCATTATCTAAAAGTGTTGCAGCCACAGCTTGATCGACAGCAGCAGACGCTAACATACTCATAGAAATATTTCTAACTTCTGCTATATTTGTACTACTACTACTACTCGACTCACGTTGAACATTCAATTTTTGTAATACATTAATCAAAGTAACTACACCATTAGCAGCACGTAGAGCAGCTGCACCTTGTAAACCTGATTTAATTAGTATTTGCAATGATTTTAGTAATTGTAGTAACAAATGTTCATCATCACATGAGTCAATAACGACACACACATACTCTGCACAACGAGCTCTCCGTATAGCAGTCAAAACTTTACTTTTTTTTTCATTTTTTTTATTCTGATTTTGATTGTCAGCATTTAATAACTCAAACAGTAAAGAAATAACAATATTTTGAAAATCTGGTTCAAGTAAACTCTCACAAATTGAAGTAAAACCTTCCTTTGAACAAGATATTTTTTCACCAACAATTGGACTGTATTTTTGAAAATATTTCAAAAAAAAATAATTAATAATTCAGGTACAACAATGAATGTAGGCGTTAGGTATTCAGGTTTGAACACGTACATATGAGCCAAATGGTATAAAGTACGCAAAGCAGGAAGTTTTATGTTTGATTTATCAATTTGACATGACAAAGACAAATCAGAAATCGTATTTTCTGCGATTAATAACTGTACCCACTTCTCACTTTGACTCTTTTCTCTTATTTTTAAAGAACCACAACGAAATAACGAAATATGTTGAAGTGCACAGAGAGACGCAGCAGTGACGTCATATTGCCGTAATCCTTGACTTGTTGACAAACAATGCGAAAGTAGTGGAACTCCTTTATTATTATCAAATGCAGATATTACATTCAGTTTTTCATTTTGAGGTAAAGATTTTTTTCCTTCTTCTTGGAACTTTTGTCCAATCGTATTTAAAATAACAACTTGAGCATTTAATCTTGACTGGTCTGTCATCATATCTGAGTTAATAGAGATAGATAACAGTTGTAATGCTGAAGTTACCCATTCAGAAAATTTAGGAATCTTTTGATGAAGTGTAGTTTCAACAGAAATATCCCGTGTTCGACCATCTTCTACAAGAACAACATAGTTTGACGTCACATCATTAAAGGATAAAATAACAGCGATTTTCCATGAAAACATTGTCAATTTGATTCGCACAACTTCACCAATATCCCACGAACCACTATGATGTTTTAGACTAGAATCTGCATCTATCATTGGTTGGGTGTGATTTAATCCATCAGGACCAACAGTGGCGTCGCCGTTCATAAATGAACTTCCACTTGTTGCC
The DNA here is from genome assembly GCA_900128565.1 of Stramenopiles sp. TOSAG23-6. Taxonomy (NCBI): domain Eukaryota; species Stramenopiles sp. TOSAG23-6. The sequence goes on along the minus strand of LT636305.1, from coordinate 1,584 downwards.
TGTCGGAGATGAGGATTATTCAACTCAGGATTCATAGACGGTGCTGAACTGTGAGCCTCAATAGATGGACGCTCCCACGATGTGACTTGATTAACGTGATCAACATAGAATTCTCGACCATCCGCATCAACAACTTTCTCCCATCCAGCTGGAAGAGAACTCGTAACCGAGGGGACAAGGACAGGTGGTTCCCATGACGTTTCTTGAGTTTCGTGATTCACGTAAAATTTCCTACCACTTTGTGAGTCAAACTGCTCTTCCCAGTGTGAAGGTAATCCTGACATTAGTGCAACACTTGGATACTTATTGTGATANTTTTTTAATCAATTCAAACGTACAATGAATTATTTTGCAGTTTTCTTCAACGTTTCTTCGTGTATATACCACTGTACTTGACAGAAGTTCACACAGATCTTCTAATCAGATCGCGAATCCACGGCATTTTAGCATTATTTTCAAAAATAGCATTTTGTTTGCTAATTTTCTCAAAATCGCTTGAGGCGATCTAGGGTTAGGGCTTTCTGGCAAGACTTGTCAAACCTCAAAAGACGTGGCGGTTGGCCAAGAGTAGACTTATCAAAACTCATATAATATTATAATAGTGTTTTTTGCAATTGCTGGCAGTATGACAGGACGGGACGCCAACGAATGGAATACATTCATGGCTCGAGTTGGTGGCGGAAAACCCAAGTCGAATAAACTTCCTTTGGATGATTTTGCTATGGATGGTGCTGCTTTGGAGCAGTTAAGGCAGCAAAGAAGAAAAGTACATCAAGTGTCTATAGGTGCTTCATGTATTTTGAAAAAAAAGAAACCTGAATCATGTATGATTACAAAAAAACATCCAACAAACAGATTCCCAACAAAAAGTCGTCAATTGAAATCTCAGCAGATTCAGTCGAGAACTACTGCTGAACAGACACTTGGAAAATCTTCTTCTCACATTCGTTCTAATGATTCAAAATATATGGACACAACACAAAATTTTTCGATAGGAGCAATGTGTATGAGAAGAAAAAGAAACTCCCCAAAGAAAGAAAACCTGAAACCAACATTTCATCCGTCTGGTGATGTGAAAAAAACACGAAATGACAACTCGCAACGGAAAATTATTGCCAACAAAGAAAAACAAGAACAAGTTGCGAAGAGAATAAGTAGGGGGATAGTTGAAAATGAATCAGCCAGGTTTGTTATTCAGAAAGCTGAAGACTTGGTAAGATGTGCTAAAGCTAAAGAACGAATTAAAGCTATTAAAGCTAAAGAACGTGCTGAAGCTAAAGAACGAATTGAAGCTAAAGAACGTGCTGAAGCTAAACGACTTGCTGAAGCTAAAGAACGAATTAAACTTGAACGAATTGCTGAAGCTAAACGACTTGCTGAAGCTAAACGACTTGCTGAAGCTAAACGACTTGCTGAAGCTAAAGAACGAATTAAAGCTAAACGACTTGCTGAAGCTAAAGAACGAATTGAAGCTAAACGAATTGAAGCTAAACGACTTGCTGAAGCTAAAGAACGAATTGAAGCTAAACGACTTGCTGAAGCTAAAGAACGAATTGAAGCTAAACGACTTGCTGAAGCTAAAGA
>LT636304.1:0-10589 GCA_900128565.1 Stramenopiles sp. TOSAG23-6 | reverse complement strand
TTTTTCGTACGAAATTTTGTACCTAACGATTTTTTTTTGAAATATTTTTCCAAAATACGTGTTGTTGAAACAGTACTAATTGGTGGAGATCCAGATTTACTTTCGGAACTTTCAAACTGGAACAAATGTACGTTTTCACAAGTTCAAATTTAACTTTTTTTTTTCGTACGAAATTTTGTACCTAACATTTTTTTTTAGATTTTTTTCAAATATTTTTCCAAAATACATGGATTACAACTTTTCATGAGGCTCCTGCAAGAATACAATATCGCCTTACTTCCATTACCGAGTTAATCGACGATGAGCAAATTGTAAAAAATTTCGAGCAAGCCATTCTCGAGCATAATCCTTGCTTTGAAGTAAACTGCAATGACAATAGTACTTGTAGTAATGGAAAATGTATGTATGTTTTGATCTTTTTTTTTTTTCATAGAAAATTTTGTACCTAACAATTTTTTTTTAGTGAAAAAAAAAATATGTCATTTTTTTTTTCATAGAAAATTTTGTACCTAACTATTAAAAAAGAAAAATATTTTTTCACAAAATATGTGCAATGCTGGATTTAAAGGTCTCGAATGTGCTGAACCCTTGCAACCTGTGGACTGCAATAACCATGTATGTTTTATTTTTTTTTTTAACAAAAAAATCGAATTTTTTTTTCGTACGAAAGTTTGTACCTAACGAATTTTTTATTGAAATATTTTTCATAATCCATGTAAAAGAGTGCAGCAAAACACCTGGCTTTATTCCAATTAATATTCCATGGTGTGATGATGATCCATCAGGGTGTTGTACTAAATGTGATAAAATGGATGTACACTGTAAGTACATTTGTCCAGAAGGAACATGTATGTTTTATTTTTTTTCAAATTCCAAATTTTTTTTTCGTACGAAATTTTGTACCTAACAAATTCTAGTTTTTTTTTTTTTGAAATATTTTTCCAAAATACATATGCTACAGGTCAGTATCAAGCTGGTTTCTTTCAAAATTGTTGTGCATGTACTCCTCACAAATGGCAATCATGTGAAGGAAAACCAGTGTTTGCACCTGGGTGTAATTAACCCTTAAAACATTTTCCATCATTTTTTTATTGAATTACCAAGAGCGATCAAGTTTTATCGGGAGAGAGGATAGTTCCTAACCCTAATAATATATGAGCTAAAAATTGTCAAAATTTGCGAAACAATTTTTTTTATTATGGGATCGAAATAAAAGCGATATTTTAGACACCACTAATTTCCTTTACAATACAACAACAATGTTGACATCACCAATTTCATTTCAATGTTTTCGTCTTCCTTTTGATTAAAGAATTAAATGGATTAAACCTTGGGAAAAACTATCAAATTTTCATTTTTCGTGTGAACTTTGTCGTACTATCGTCATATTTCGTGTACAATATCTTTAATTAACTCAATAACTGACGGCCAATTGCAAACACAGTTTGTGTGTGTGTGTGTATTTTAGCCACGATTGTCTTAAGTTATTGAAAGAAACTACATACTGCAAAATGGTATTTACAGTTTGTATTTGTGGGGGTGGTAATGGAGCTCACACAGCAGCTGGTTATTTAGGCTCTAAACCGAACATTCGCGTTCGTATCTTGACTCGACGCCCTCGTGAGTGGAACAAAACCATTGATGTTCATACAAAGGGCTCATCTTGGGAGAGTCGTGGTATTATCACAGGTAAAATTGAAGCTGTATCGTCTGATCCTTACGATGTAGTCCCAGGTGCGGATTTGCTACTTGTTGCCGCACCAGCCAATGTTCATCCAATACTGTTGAAGCGTGTTGCGCCATTCGCGAAGAATGGTGTCCAGGTCGCTTCACTGTACTGTCAAGGTGGGTTCGATTGGGCTGTGCAAGAAGCCTTTGCTACATTCGAGAGTAAAATATCCATCACTTGGGGTCTTCAAAATATCCCATGGATATGCAATCTCTTTGACAAGAAAGCGAATTATGGAAAACGGGTGACTATTATTGGTCCAAAAGCTAATCTTTGGGTTGCAGCATATCCAGTAGAACGCGCTGCCGACGCAGCTGCAGTAGCTTTCAAACTATTTGACATCCCAACTTATACTCTACCAAATTTTTTAACATTGACACTATCTCCGTCAAACCAAATTATCCACCCCCCTCGATATTATTCCATATTCCGAGATTGGGATGGAAAGAAAGACTATGATATTGAAGAAATACGTGCTAAAGGAGGAATGACTTTGTACGCAGATATGGATGAATTTGGCGCAGAGCAGATGCAAGCACTTGACACAGAGTTACAAACCATCAAACATGCTCTTTTGAGTCGATTCCCAACTTTAGACCTTTCTCCTGTGCTCCCTCTTGGTGCTCGTGTAGTAAAACAGTATGGGAAAGATGTTTCTGACAGAAGCAGTCTCCGTCAAATTTTCCGTTCAAATCGTGGTTATGCTGGTTGTGCAACGCCCATGGTCAAGTTACCTGGAAATCGTGTCAAACCGCTTGTAGAATGTCGCTTATTTTGGGAAGATATTCCATATGGTCTTGTTGTATTGAAAAGTTTAGCTCAGATGATGAATGTTCCAACTCCTTCGATCGATTTTTACATATGTTGGTATCAACAGTTCATGCACAAGGAATTCGTCACTGGTTCAGTTGCAAATGAGGTCGGTGGAGGTTGTACTTTAAATACTGCGATATTATCTGAGACTGGAGCACCAGAAAGATACAATATGACAACTATTGAAGAAGTTGTTCGAATGTCGTTACCAATGAAAAATAGTCGTACGTCTTCAAGGATTGGAGTATCACGGCTTTAACTTTCCTATATCTTGTGCAGATAATTTATTTATTTTATGAATGAATATTCCACTAATAATATTATTCCTTTATACATTGATATATATACTAAGATATAATGATTGAGAGTTTATTATTATATCACACGAAGGTAAAATATCAACTTTCGTCTCTCTGAGACAATTGTCGAACCATTTTTTTCATTTCTTGAGAGACATAATTCTGTGCAGCTGCGATAGCTGCGATGTCTTCATTTTCATCAAATGTACAAAATAAATCCGCTAGTTGATGCCTCTTCTTGTTAGATATATTTTCTAATGAACTACCATCTTTATTTTCCTCACTAGACCCTTCGCTAGATTGAGTCTCTTTGTCTTTTTCACGTAACTTACCATTTTCTCTCAGACTAGTCGCTTCATCGTATAATTTCGCTCTTTTAGAACCTTCTGGGCCTCTCAGTAACTTTTGGGTAAACGCCGGACTCGGAGAATTGAAGATAATCTCATCGTAAAACTCTTCAACAACCGGTTTTTTTGTCGAAGGTTGTCGGTTTCCAGTTTCACTAGGAGGATATAAACGTAATAATTTGAATATTTCCAGTGGTTTCTCGTCATTGTCTTGAAAATGAAGAGTAATCTTAATTTCAAATTCACCCCAACCTGCTTCCATTACTTCGAACGGAGGCTCTGTGAGTACACGACGGCTTTGTGCAAATGATGGATGGAGTTGAAAAACAACCTTTTTAATTAAATATGATAAATCTTCACAGTCTACACCCCGCACGTAAACAGTCCATTTATGAGAGGCACTATCATCTTGTTTTCGTCCTAACCACCACGCAATCGTACCATATACAAACGGTTGTGCAATTGCACCAGAAACTCGAGCTCTCTTGCGACATTTGTCTGTTGTTGTTACGTTGCCGCTACTTGCCAAAACTGTCTCTTCTAGAATTTGAGGAACTTCCCCAGCAAAACTTGCAATGTCACTAGCAATCATAGTTCTCATATTTTCGGCAGCGTCTACGACGCTTTCTCTATGTCTTTCACATTCAGCAATAATTTCTTCATTCTCTTCCTCGATAGAAGCGTCTGAGTTTAAGGACTCCTCGTCTGTTGTATCTTCAGTGTTTAAGGCGTCAGCCTTACGACGTTGTTGAACACGATCCCGAAGGGCGCGACGCTGCTGTATAGCCGTACGATTTCCCCCGGCAGCACCCTTTTTAGTAGCCTTCTTTGGTTTCTTTTTCTTTTGCGCTGTTTTTGAGGGTGCAACTGCCTTTGAACTACCTACTTTAGCTTTGGAAGCCGCAGCAGGCTTACCAGAAGTAGGAACAGCTGCAGCAACACCCTTGCTCGCGGATTCTTGAGCATTGGTTTTTGCTGGTACAGTTTTGGCACGTGACTTACGCTTAGGCTTTTCAGGCATTTTTTGTGAAATGATCTAATGCTTATCAATTTATGAGATTCATTGCACAAAGCTCCAGCAAATGAAAAGTCGGAGGAAGACGGAAAGTTTTTTTTGAGACTCGCGAAGCTTACGCTATATCGAATTCGATTTCAGAATCTATATCGTGGACTACTACGAGTCTAAAAAAGACAAGAATGATGCGAAATGTGAAAAAAAATGAAAAAAAAATGTGTAAAATTGATCAATTTAGGAGTCCTACATGACGTATTTTACATTTATTAGTAATAGTAAAACGCTGAAAGGGAATTTTATAGAATTTATACATGGATATAATTACTCAATTTACATACTAGTAGAATTAGATTTTAAGAAACATCACCTTCTTCCTTTTTTTTTCTTATTCTGAGCTGCCCCTGCCATGATAGCTTCACATTGAGGACAGTACCACTTACCCTTAGGCTGCTCAGTTAAACCAACACAAGCATAATGAAACCACTCAATCTCACAATCATCATTATCACAACCAACCATTTCACCAAATGAAACTCTGTTGCAGAAGCAGTAGGTAGGTTCATTCGGGTCGATTGGCATTTCTCCAACCAATCTAGTTGGTTGAACACCCACAACGGAACTACTTAGAGCAGGTATAGCGACAATTCCATTTGCTTTATTTGACACAAAATTTACATTTGCAGATATAGACGATCGATCGCTAACATTTGAGGCTAAAATACTTGATGTAGTTGCAAGACTACTCTTTCTACTAACAGTCACAGGCTTTGGAACTAATCCTGGTAAACCACGTAAAACTTGTACGTAACCCAAATCCTCCCAAGAAGATCCGGGTCGTGGCCGTTTGAGACCTTTCAGTGGTCCAGCTGGAGAATGTAATTGATCATCACCATCATACACATTTTCATTATTTGCATCATTCTCATCTATATTATGAACAGCATATTTTCCCTGTTGAAGCTCGGTTTCAAATTTCTGCAACTTTTGGTCTAGTTCACGAATAGCTCTATCAACAAGATCATAAGCTTGTGCAGCAATCGCCACTTTTTCTTCTGCATTTGACATTGCTTTTTGGTGTTGTTTTTGTATATATTCGAGGGCTTTTTCATCTCGTACAAGAGCCGCCAAGTCCTTTCCACTTTTTTTATCGTTCCCTCCTTTTGATTTTGAGTTTCTATTAGATTTCGCTTTTTCTCGAGCAGTGAGCTTTTTACCGCCACGTCCAGAAGATTCTTCTTTGTTGGTATCTACATTATTCTGAGCATCTAGTCGTGATTTCGCTCGTTCCAAATAGCAACTACGAAGGGTGGCTATTTCTTGCTGGAGAACGACAGTATTTTGGTCCAACTCACGCATCAAGTTAAAATTACGTTTAATTTCTTTCGGAACGGATGAAATATCATCAAGATACTCCTCTAGATACGTTGCGTTTTGTGCCATTTCTTTCAACAATATCTAACTACAACTATGACGCTCCTATTTCCGTTCAGAAGGAATTTCAAAACACAATGTCATCTTCAAAGATGAATCTAGCTGCTTTTTTACTCTAACTTTTCTTCCCGCGTTTAGCCCGCAGAGACGTCATCATGGTAAAAAAAAAATTAGGTCGCGAAATTTTTTGAGGGTACCCGGACCCGGATGACAAATGCGCCAAAAAAACAAAAGACAAAAAAAAACATTGGTTGGTTTTGCAGCTTGCTTGCCTGGCTCGCACGAGCTGACTTCAATTTGTGTTTTTTTTCTCTAGCTAGAGTCCGCTTCTTCACACATTAATATAGAGCTCTACGGTTAAATGCCGTATCCTGTGACGAATGCAATATTATTAATTGGAGCACTGTGCATAGGCCTGGGGTACTTCCTCCTCAGGTTCATAGTAGTTACCGGAGGAGGTACCGAGACTTCTGCTACATATAAAGTAGTGAGTTTTCCAGATAACAATAAAAAACAAAGTACTGCGATACTTAATGGACTTATTCAAGAAAAATTAAAATTAGACAATAATTTAGGTAATTTAGACTATATCTACGAGGAATTGGGTCGACCAACACCAAAATCTCCCCGATCACCAAATACATCGCGACTCTGGAAGTATAATATCCCTGATCTCACTAATGAGAAACTATTACTAGATAATCGCACACCTTTGACTCAAGATGATAAATCAAACAGGTATGGGTTTCCAATAGCCTATGGGCTTTATCATATGAACGAGGTAGCAATTTCACCATTTTATCGAAAGCGTCGGATTTCCTTAGTAAAGGCAGTAAAGGAGAAGGTTGGGAGGCAACTTCGTAGTTCATCATAGAATAAGAATGAGCAAAACAACCTTATAAGCAATAGGTTTCCAATGAGTCGTAAACCCCGTAACAGTAACCCCTCCGTAAAACCGTAAAACCGTAAAACAACGCGAAACAATTTAGTTGTTTCAAGTGGTTCACTTTGAATATTTTATATAATATTATATATTTAGATTTTATTACTTGGAATTTAAATTGTGTATGGAAACCGATGGAAACAAATTATATGCAATACATCTGTCAATCAAAAATTCAAAGATTCAAAAATTCAAAATCCATCATTCTCAAAGTCTATGTATTTTGGAAAAATATTTCAAAAACAAATCAAAATTTGTTAGGTACAAACTTTCGTACGAAACATAAATTCGATTTTTTTGTTAAAAAAAAAATAAAACATACATAGTCCGTATAAATCTTTCTTCTTTGAGACGGTTTAATTTTTCATATATTAATGGGAAAGATCGGCGCATTTTTTGACTATACTTTTCAAATCCAATAATAAGGTATTTTGGAAAAATATTTCAAAAAAAAATCATAAAAAATTTGTTAGGTACAAAATTTCGTACGAAAAAAAATTCATAAATTCGAAATTAAAAAAAAAAACATACAGACCTTCCGATGCAGATGAAACAATTGATAGTGCTGTTGTTGTTAACCCATGTCCAATAAGAAAAGCAACTGCTGCAAAAGGAACCCAATCTCTTATATACTTATCAAAATAGGCTGTAAGACCAACAGCCAAACATAAAATGGATTTTGGAAAAATATTTCAAAAAAAAAAAAAAAATGTTAGGTACAAAATTTTTATAAAAAAATAAATTCGATTTTTTTTTAAAAAAAAAAAAAAAAACATACATGCATCTGATGGCGAGAGCTCCAGACCAACAAGACAAGCATACGGCCAAGCATGTCGACGTACTCCTAAAGATTGATGTGATGATGATCTGTATAACTCAACACTGGAAGATGTTAAACGCAATGTTCTTGCTGCATCAAAGAATCGACCTCGAGACATATCTTGTGAAAAAATATTTTTTTTTTTTTGAATTGTTAGGTATGAAATTTTCATAGTAATATAATGGTACGGTACATAATACATCTAAAAAAAAGTACATGACATAAAAAATTCGATTCGCAGGATCTGTGGAATGGCTTTTCCGAGTCGTATCATGAGTAGTAGGTAATAAAACTGGATATTTTCTAACATTCGGTGTTTCTGCTGTATTGTAAAAAACAATGTAAAAATCTCAAAATTTGTTAGGTACAAAATTTACTATTAAAAAAAAAAAATTTGAAATTGAAAAGAAAATAAACCATACATGTAAGAACACCTCTGCTGGTTTGTGTAAGTGCGTTTGTGTTATTTATTTTTTGTACACTTCTGATTATTTGCGTATGGAATGATCCATCATCCACAGTATTTTTGTTGGAACTGATGGTCAGAGCATTGCGACGGCCTCTTGAACGAGTCGACGTAGTAGTGTTTCGTATGACATTAGGGTTAGGGTTATTCTTCTGTTGAACAATTGGTGAAGAATTCGATGATATGAACTTTGGGATGACTTCATTGCTGCTATGCATTTGTAATCTGACTAAATCTGCCGTATCTCCTTCTGATTGACTTCTTCGAGGCCGTCTCACTGTATTTTGGTGTATCTTTGATACTGGTACTACTTCCTTAGTTATTAGGGTTGGGGTTATTAGGGTTGGGGTAGTAATGTCTTTCACTGCAACGACGTCCTCTTCAATCCATTCATCTATATTACTTTTCAAATGCTCTACTGAAGTACTATCGATATAACCACCACTCGATGTTTGTACAGATTGTATTAATTCATCATTAATAACATGATTGGGGGTGAAATCCAATTTTGCTGACCGACGATTCGGTGATAGTTTATCTAATGAAGCTGCTGACCGAAATGACCTTGCAGTGAGAGACGTTGTTCGTTTCGATGGTATAGGTGTAGTTGTTATAATATTCTTCGGTTTGACACGATGACTAAAAAGTAAGGGATTTAAAGATTGGCCATGTAGCATTTCACTGTGGCGGAAGCTACAAGCTCGCGCGGCAGAGTAGGACAATGGGTACCGAATATTCTTTGCAGGTGCTGAGAACGGACGACTTTTCTTTTCGTTGCGTATATTTTCAATAGATGATAGTCGCGATGAATGCGACTGTAACGGAGATACATGTAGTGTACGAGGTGGGGTCATATTTTTTTGTCCTATTGATATCCCCATTATGTTTCTAGTACTTTCTTTGTCAGGAGTAACAAACGCATTCGAGCTTCGATTACCATCGATGTCTTCCGTCGTGGGCATACTATAAATTTGTTCTTAAAACTATTTCCACAAAAAGCAAACCAATACTATAGGTAATGCACTTTAATATTGCTACAACATTCTCGATATAATACTATCAAGAATGCACACCGATGCACTAAAAATGTTTTTCGGAGGAAGAAGACTCTTATTGTATTGTCGCGGTCAACGAAGAAAAAAGATGAAATCGGAATTTGAGTACATTTTCTGGTTTATAGATTAGGTACAGAATTTCGTACCAAAAGGATGAAACTGTCAAACCAACGGTAACACTTACGTTCAACAATCAGAAGCTCAAAGAAGTAAAAATTAAGTGTTTATATTGTAGTTATTGTTTGAAAACTAATCCACCATTTTTTTAGAGCATATAGAAGACAATGCCATCACTTCGCGATAGACGTAAACAAAATATCAAAAATGAGCAAGATCGGAAAGCTCAGATCGAAAGGGACACTTTAGTTGCAAATGCAGAAGCAGGAATTGCTCCATCTGTTGCTACAGAAGAATTAGCCACAGACAACACTGACGCGCAAGCTGATCAAGGTGGATGGGATGACGGTGGATGGGGCGGTGATGATAATGGTGGCTTGGCAATAACAATGGAAACTATGGATAAAGAGAAAGAAAAGAATGCTCAAAGAGAAGAACTTAAGTTGAAGGCGAAAGAGTCAATACGTCAAACAGATTTAAATAACTTAAAGAAAAAGAAGACAGCTTTCCAAGATAAAATGAAAACTTGGGTACCCATTATTATTACAGGACCATTTGTTGGAATATATGCAGCATTGTTTACAATTCTCTGGGGCTCCTTTGTATACATACGTTTTCATTATGAATTTCAAATTTATATTTTTTTCCATGAAAATTTTGTACCTAACGAATTTTTGTAAACAAAAAAAAAATATTTTTTCACAGTACACGAATATTTATGGAATAAAGGAGCTACTGATGCCTCACTAAACCCTGGTGAGTGCGATCAAGGATTTTTAGTCGATTATGTTCTTTTTAATATTTGGGCGTTAGGTACGTTTTCAAAATTGAATGTGACATTTTTTTTTTTTTTTTTTTCGTTTTTGTTTTTGTTTTTCGTTTTACTATGAAATATTTATAACTCACAAAATATTTTTACTAAAATAAATATTTGTTCACAATACATCATACATGTATCTTTTTTTCTTATGCTGTATTTTTATTGGCCCAGGAGCGTGTAATTGTTGTCGAATGTACGTTTTCAAAATTTCGAATTTTTTTTTGTTTTTTTACTATGAAATTTTGTACCTAACAAAACAACTTTAGTAAAAAAATATATTTTTCACAATACATGCGAACACTTCGAGGTTTAATTGCATTTTATATTTTTTTTGGACTGTTATTAGTTGTAGCTTTTCTATGGGGTTTAGTCTCTGTCCATGTATGTTTTATTTTTTTCAAATTCGCGTTTTTTTTTCTTACGAAATTTTGTACCTAACGATTTTTTTTTGAAATATTTTTCCAATACGCATGTTCAAGCTCTTGTGTGCATTGATAACACACCTTGGTTGTATTATACATCAATGTTTTTCTGGTCTGAACTTACAATTGCATTTATAACTATATGTGTATATTTCGTGTGGTATCAAATTAAAAAACGGCAGAAGAAAAAGGCTGCAAAAAAAGTTGTAGGAATGCTCCAAACAAAGAGTAGTTTTGGCTTTAAAGCTTTATGTATGTTTTTTTTTTTAACAAAAAAATCGATTTTTTTTTCGTACGAAATTTTGTACCTAA
>LT636303.1:0-10591 GCA_900128565.1 Stramenopiles sp. TOSAG23-6 | reverse complement strand
TTTGTACCTAACGATTTTTTTTAGATTTTTTTTGAAATATTTTTTCAAAATACATAACTGGAGTAGATGCAACAGCAACAACAACGACACGTTCAGCTTCACGCTCATCTGTGATTTCCTCAGTTTCAGTTACACCTCCAGAGAGTCTTCCATCTAATCTATCAAAACCTCCTATCACTGGTACGGATGTAACTCGTTCAGCATCACGTTCATCTGTAACTTCATCAGTCTCAGTAACCCCCCCGGAAATGAATAATGATTCTTTAGGTCGTCCTCCGTCTCGTCTCTCTGTGTTATCTGCGCAATCAACAACACCTCCAGATACAAGTAGACCTGAAGACATTACAAATCAAATAGATAATAGGAGAGATGATACCGCGAGGAGTAGAAATGATGCATTAGCACTTCAAATAGATAGGATTCAAGCCCGTCGCTTTGCATGGAGACCTGATTTTGACATAATTAACCGAGACAAATTATTTGTAGAAGATAACACAGTCACTTTTGATTATTCAACTGGTCATTTACAACAACGAATCACATACTCAGGTACAATAGCAAATGAATTCAATCTTAAAATTTTCCCTTTTGATTGCCATTTTCTTACTATTGTATGTGGTAGCGGTCTTGGAACACCTTCGCTAGCGGCTGATGGAGCTAGGATATCTGAAGCATTAGATATAAATAAAATTATTACACATTTACGACCCTCACAATTTATGGAGGATAGTTTAAGTGATGCACTAGAGTCAAGAGTATCTCGACAAATGTTGGAGTGGAATTTTGATGTTGAACAAACGAGTACATTTGAGTTTGCTTGTGGTATACGCTCGGGTGATGTAGTTACCAACGAAACGGACAATATTTTTATTGATGGTGCTATAGAAACAAATGACGACTTGAATACATCATCATTTGATGATTGGAGAATGTTTGAAGATAGTGGGGAAACAAAGTATGAAGTATATAGTCTGGCAAATAACGATAAAACGATAAAGAAGAAAAAACAAAAGTGGAAACTAAATCAAATAGTTCCACAAATGAAAAGACAATCAAGTATAAAGCCTCAGCCATCAAGAGCATCTGAGGTAGCGAATGGATTAGCCATTCGAGTTCAAGGTTTTGAAGTATCTCTGCCGGTTCGAAGGCGTAGTGAGTGGTATGTAAAAAAATGTATGGTAATATTTAACCTGATACTTGCAATGTCTTGGACGACTGCAGTATTTGATTTAGAATCAACGAATCGATTTGATTGTCTTGGTGCATTTTTACTTTCATCACTTGCATTTCTCTACGTTGTCAATGATAGTTTACCAAAGCTTCCCTTTTTGACGATATTTGATGAAATGATAATGGCGGGATTTCTCAACATTGGAGCATTGTATATGGAGAGTATAATAGCATGGAGGTTTAAACAATCATTTGGAGATGTTTCGTCTTTTGACATATCTGCTTGCTTTTGTATTTGTTCACTGTACATTTTGTACATGTTCTATCTTGCATTTAAAGTCAAACGTGGTCGGGAAACATTCATGACAGAACTAAGCTATCGGCGATTTCGACGTCATAAACAACAAAAAAGTAAAAATATGTGGAAGAATTTAGCTGAAAATCGATCACTCTTTAGTAATAAATTGAATGATATACATCTCGGTGGAAAGGAAGAAGAAAATGATGATACATATGACGATAGCTTTAAGATAAATGAACAAATTAGAAAATCAGTATCTCGCCGCCATGCAAAGAAAGCAGCTGATTTACTTAATTTCTCAGGTTTACAGCAACCAATTGCTGAGAGTATGTCAAGTACACTTCGGCGCACGGTATATGGAAATAGTTACCACAATGTTTTATCTTCTACATTTAGCAATATTCAGCGCAATAGTCCTAGAGAGAGTGTACTGAGTCACACTCCACCGTCTGTTGCATATGGATCTGGTTATGGATCTGACTTTGACTTGTCTGGAATTAACCCGGATCATCTTATCAATAAATTAAAAATATCTGCATCGCCTCGGGTACTCAAAACTACTGGATATGGGTTTCAGCCATTTGACCAGTCACCTTTTGTTGCGGGAAACCAAAGAAAGTTACCTCGAAGTTTTAGTATGCCGAGTGCTTCCAATTTTGAAGGTAAAGACGAAGGTGTGACAGCGGAAAGTGGAGCAGTAGCTCGAAGAGCTGAAAGAAAACTTCGACGACCGAGACAAAGGAGAAATACAGCTCCCTTTCCTCAACGAAGTAATAGTTTTGGTTATGGAGGTATTTCTTTTCCAAATACACCTTATAGTGGTATTCAAAAGCGTGATTCATTTGGTTCTGTAAGATCTATGTATTATCGCGACTTTAGTGGAGAAACACCCAGAGCGATAGGTGGATTCATGTTAGATACACCTACAACTATTGGTGCAACTCCTATGGGTCGTTATACCGGAATGAAAGATGGAGGACACGGTCATCGAATGTTCTTTGCAGGTCCAATGGCATCTCCATCTCGAAAGCAAAGAAAAGCAGCGTATAAAGAAATGGGAATGTCAACCAAAATGGAAGAAGAAGCCGAAGAAGAAGACGTTGATAATGATGTCAACATTCAAGAAACTAAGGGGGATAAAAATCAACCAAATATTATAAAGAAGAAAATTGTTACAAATGTAAATACTGTAGGAGAATATGCAAAGGTGGCCAGAGATGAAAGTAATAGTACTAGTCATGTGGCTACTGAACACCAAAGCAAAGGAAACAAAAATGCAATACAACATAGATATTCACCTCCACCGACGCTTCAGTCACCCCCTCCTTCTGACAATGTAAAGAAGGAGTAAATTTTTCCAATTAAAAAAAAATCAAATTCTTCTTTTTTGTTTTTGTTTTTATTATATTATAATTTGTGTTTTACTGCTTCATTCACCACATTATTTGTGTTTTACATTTTTATTATATTATATTATATTATATTTACTGCTTCACCACATTATTTGTGTAATTATTATTCGATGTCGACGATGCAGTAACAAGTGCTCTAAGCATTAGACTAAGTTTTCTAACTCCTGTTTTTTCAGATGCACTAATTGGAATGACTGGGAGAGAAGTACAATCACGTAACACACGTGCTCGTTTATCCGTATCAAGATGATCTTTCCAAATATTTTCCCAGTTCTCATTATTCATTGTGTTTTCATCACTGTCAGTACTAAACACAGACGGATCGATATCTAATTTATTTGCGACGACCATTGCTTTTTTTTTAGCTAATGAGGGTGAATATTTTTCTAATTCTAACTGTAAAGCTGAAAGATCATCAGATGGACTTCTCATCTCTGAACCTGCAGCATCAACAACATATAGTAAAACTTTAGTTCGTTCAATATGTCTTAGAAATTCATGCCCAAGACCTTTATTATCATGAGCACCTTCAATTAAACCTGGTAGATCAGCGACTGAGATTGTAAATCCATCAGCAAAATTAATGATACCAATATGAGGTGTTAAAGTAGTAAATTTATACGCTGCTACTTTTGGCATTGCGCGCGATATAGCACGAATTAATGTTGACTTGCCTGCGTTAGGAAAGCCAACTAAACCAACATCTGCAATTGATTTCATTTCCAGTGAGAGGAAAGAATGTTCAGGAGCTTCACCTTGGACATGATGAACATCAGTGCTTGAATTTGAACCATATAATTGACGTTTTTGTTGGGCCGATAATAAATGTTGTCTTCCAGCGAAACGACCATTACCCATCCCTCCATGTCCTCCTTTTGCAGCTAAATATTCAGCACCAGGTTCACTAAGATCAGCGACAACTCGAAGAATTTCCTTTTCATCTCCACCAAGCCATTCTTCTGTGTTTTCATCCCACGAAATATCTTCATATTCAATATCAACTTCACTTATAACAGTACCTACAGGAACATGTACAATAATATCTTTTCCTGCTTTACCATGACGTTTTGCACCTTTACCATGCGCTCCAGGTTTTCCTTTAAAATGTCTCTTTGGAAGGGACAACATTTTCAAAGATTCTGTGGCTTTAATGATCACATTCCCTCCTTTACCACCATTACCACCATCAGGTCTTTTTTTTCCAGGTTGATGAAATTTCAAAAAAGCATTACATCCACTACCACCAAAGCCACCACTTACTTGAATTCGTATTCGATCTACAAAACGTTGAGTTTCCTTATTCTCAATTCCTCCATGTACTTTATATGACCGAGCACCATCTTTTGATACGACAGCTGTCCATTCGCTATTACTTAATTTTGCATTTAATATTTCGTCTTTAGTAAGTTCTGGTGCCGTCCAATCATTACTATTTAATTTTGATATTTGTGATGATTCATTACTATTTAATATTGATTGTTCTGTTTCAAAATTATGACTTCTACTTTGTAATCGTTCCTCCTGTGCATCTAAATAAGCTATTTCTGGAACTGACATTATCATTTGATCTGAAGAAAGTGTATTATTTGGACAAAGAATGGGTGAAACTCCACGATTCCCTTGTTCAACCCATTCACCAGCAGCATCTACAACAGTTTGCGTATCAATACTATCCTTATCATGACCAAGAGAAGTCATTGCACTTACAGCAGCAGCACGAGCACATGCAGCAGCAAACGCTACATTTTTAGGATCTTTATCAAGCGAAAAATCCGCAGCCGCTGACGCAGCATGACCGGCAGTTTCTCGGGCAGATAATCCACTAGCAACTGCTTGAGAGGTCGCTTTTTCCGCGCGATCAAATACTAAATTCGCACGTTTATCGACATATTCAGAGACATATTTAAACATACGTGTTTCATATAATGAAGAAATTATAGAATTTTTAGTATTTGATGTATCTTTTGTTGTATTCATTTTGTTTTCTAGTACTGTTGATGTGACATTTGGTTCAGATCGAATGTGTTTTGTTGTATTGTTTGCTGAACCTTTAGGAGCTGAAAGTTTCTGTTTAAGTTGAGAAAATACATCAACTAGAGATGATAAAGAAGAACGATTGTGATTTGTAGATAAACCACGTCTGGAAAAAGACGATATTCCATACATTATGCGTATATTCACCATAATGAAAAGCTCTTTTTCAGACTACTTGTAAGAACGAGGTAGTCTTTGTTCTTGTTGTCGTGTTGACAGAAACGAGCTGAATAAAAAACACAAACCTGCTCATCCGTTGAAAATTTTTACCCGATGACAGAAAGCAACGCTCTTTTTTGTCTCTTTTTGTGCTACAACTCAAAAAAATCTATTGAAATTAAAATTATTTTCTAGTATTAACTAGTTATGCCGAATGGTTCAATTTAATAGAGGCCGAGCTATTCAGTCAGATAACACAGCAACTACACCAGTGGCGTTACCAGCAACAGCATCATTACCCACTGCTGTGATTCTACCTAATGGAATTGCATCTGCAGTTTGGACAGGTGGCGGATATGTGTACGACCTAGAAGTTGACATGAGAGAAGTAGCAACGCGACAAAATGAGGAACCACCAATAGAATCTCCTCAATTAGTTTGGGCTTGGGGAATATCAGGTAGTGAATATGATTCTTTTAGAGGTACGCACACCATTCCAATACAACAAGGTGCTTTGAAGTGGACACTTCGCCAAAGTCCTTCTTTTACAAATTCAACCAATAGCAGTTATGTTCGCTATGATAATTCACAATATGGCAGAAGTGCTTTTGAACTAGTACGCGGTTACATAAAGATATATCAACATGGCATATGGACAATGAAACTCAGTGGCTATGGAAAATTCCCAGCTGAAAATGCTGATTTGATTGGGTTAGACACAACACATTTGACTTTTGGATTAGATGGAGTTTTGAGTGGATATACAGAATCCATGGAAGATTCTGAGCTTGTCGGCTTCTTCAGTAGCAACCAGGAATAATATTATTTCTTCACATACTTGAAATGGAAGAGAAAAATAAGTCGTTTATTTACCACTTCATGTTTTATGAGTAGATAAAATGGGACAAGTTCGAACATAAAATAATTATAAAATAGAAGGCAAAACATTGTCAATGTTGTTTTATTATTTTGAAAAATATATACTACTTATCAGTATGATTTATTTTGACTTACACTTTTATAAACAAAATCTATCTTTTGTTTAATTATTAATGGTATGAATAACCATGCTTTGTTTGATTATTGCTTGTTTGATTTGTTCGAAACCTTTTACTGAAGCACCCATCTTTATCAACCACTGTACTACTTCTGAGTGACGATTTTTTATTGCATCACAAAGACACGTAACAAAATCCCACGGACAAGGTGGATTTTGACTTCTTACCCATTTCAATACTTCCAAGTGACCATTTTTAGCTGCATATTCACACGTATATTTATCCCATGGACAAGGTGGATTTTGACATCTTACCCATTTTAATACTTCTAAATGACCTTCACGAGCTGCATTTTCACACGTACCTTCTCTCCACGGACAAGGTGGATTTTGACTTCTTACCCACTTTAATATTTCTAAGTGACCTTCACGAGCTGTAACACTACACGTATAGTAATTCCATGGACAAGGTGGATTTTGACATCTTACCCATTTCAATACTTCTAAATGACCATTTTGAGCTGCAACAGCACACGTACCTACAGACCATGAACAAGGTGGATTTTGACTTCTTACCCATTTCAATACTTCTAAATAACCATTTTCAGCTGCCTTATAACACATATATCTATCCCATGGACAAGGTGGATTTTGACTTCGTACCCATTTCAATACTTCTAATTGACCATTTTCAGCTGCAACAGCACATGTATATTTAGTCCATGGACAAGGTGGATTTTGACTTCTTACCCATTGTAATACTTCCAAGTGACCATTTTTAGCTGCAACAGCACACGTATCTACAGACCATGGACAAGGTGGATTTTGACTTCTTACCCATTTTAATATTTCTAAGTGACCTTCTTCAGCTGCATATTCACATGTCCAATTATCCCATGGACAAGGTGGATTTTGACTCCTTACCCATTTCAATACTTCCAAGTGGCCACCGTGAGCTGCTGCACAACACGAACCTTCATCCCACGGACAAGGTGGTCTTCGACTTCTTAACCATTTGATAAAAACCAAGTCACCATGCCCAGCTGTTTTAGCACAAGTCACNTTACCCCAATCAACACCAACCATCCAAGGTCGGTTATCATCATTTGATACAACTCTCCCNGAGAGTCTATCTTTCAGCGATAAACAGCTGGTAATCACAAGAGCGGGACCAAGTCCACTAAATACCTTGTTGAAAACCTCCTCTTCATATTTCGTTCTTTTCCGGGAAACCATTCGAGACATCGTGTCGGTTGGCCGAGTATTAATCCTACGTAGAAGTAGTTAGAGTTAGTGTCGCATATTTATAGCAATCAATAGCAAATGCTGCAAATTAATCTCAAAATTGACACGAAAAAAATAAAATTTCTCACCAAGTAGGATATGACCAAGCCAAGAGATAACATTAGTGAAATTATATAGGTTGATAAATTAGAATTATTTGATATTTATTTACATACATTAATATATATAAACTTAAATGAATAAATTACTAGTGGGTGGTGCTACTACTTATAATAAATTTGAATTAATTTTTTTTTTCTAAATGTTTTCTAAATGTTTTCTAAATGAATGAATTACCTGTGGGTGCAACACCGCCAAAAAACTCACTTAATTTCACCGGTCCACTTGAGTCTGTATCACTACTATCACTACTAGATGATGTCTCTTTTCTTTGTTTACGTTTCTTCTTTCGTTTCTTTTTGTGTTTTTTCCTCTCTTTTTTATCCTTTTTCTCTCGTTTTCTTTCCTTCTTGTCTTTTTTGTCCTTTTTATGTTTTTTAGACTTTTTCTGTTTCTTTTTAGCTTTGTTCATGTTTTTCATTCTTGATTCACGATCTGCATCCAATAATCTTCTATATTCCTCCATCTGCTGGGAGCCACTAAAATCTAACTTATCTTTATGGAGGTTTTTGAATTCGTCCCAAGACATTCTGTTGGGGTCATCGATAAAATCTTGTATCGTTGTCGCAGAATTGTCTCGAGAGATAGGAACTGTACTAGTTGTTTTTGCTGTTTTTGACGCATCATCGTTGATGCTAAACAACGTAGGACCTTTTACCACTTTAGGTGTCGTTGTCTTTCCTCGTGAATTTGAACTAAATACATGTTTATTCTGCGTATGATTACTTGTATAGTCATAGTTTCCATTTGCTTTACCCTGGGACTCGGCAACCACGTCTCCAGTCGGACGTGAATATCCAACTAGACCATAGTCAGAATCACGAGAAGCACGATGTTTTGAACGCTTCCGCGGGCGCTCATCAGCCATTGTGCGAAATATAAAAGAGATGAGTTGTTGTTCGTGTGTGGTGGTGAAAGAAAGAACGCGTGTTTTCGTTCGTTCGACTCGAGATAATTTTTGATACCCGGTACTATAGATGAATTGAGGGAAAAAAAAAAGAAATCATTGCCCAACGACGGACTTGAACCGACGACCTAAGCCTCATAAGGGCTTCGCTCTAGCCAACTGAGCTAGTCGGGCTTTTCTTATTGTTGTAGCCAGTGTGAAATGTTATGTATATAAATAGTATTTGATAATGGTTTAAAAATACCGATCNTTCTTAATTTTGAAAAAAAAAAGTATTTTTTTTTATACAAATTGAATGTTTTTTTAAGTCCATCATTTCATTAATTTATTATTTTCCATACTGTATAGTCAATTTATAAGTCTAAACACGTATATTATCATGTTTTTTATCATCTTTTTATCATTTTCAGTTTGGCCAATTTGAAAATCTATACAAATATTTTAGAATATACTGTAATGCTTCAAATGTACTGCCTTTTTGTCTTGTATATTTCTGAAATGTTTCTAGTGCAATCCGAAAGCCTTTTCCATATGTTACATCTTTATTTTCAATCATTAAATGTATTCTAAATAATGCTTCATTTGTTGTTGATGCATTACCATTTGATAACCACAAAAATGCAAAAAGTTCACAAAAACCTTCTTCTATAATTTTGTTCATTTTTGGAAATCCTTTTAAAGTGAGGTAAGCATGTCCTAATTCATGCGCCAAAACAGTTGATAAATGAATTTTTGGTAGACCTCGAAGAAGTGCAATACATTGTACTGATCGTTTTTCATCAATTGAATCAATTTGTTTTCTACGTAAATGTCCATACATTGTGAAAAAATATTTTTTTTTGTTGAAAAATTGTTAGGTACGAAATTTCGTACGAAAAATAAATAAATTTGAAATTCAATTTTGAAAACGTACATGTACATTTGAGCTAGGATTAGTATATGTTGTATATGATGTACAAATTTCTACTTGAGACACCGTAACGCCAAGTGGAGCTTTCATTCCACATCCATGTTTAATACAACTTGAATGAGTTGCAAGTTCCATCATACTAGATCGATCATATAATTTTGCTGTTAAATTTATAAATTGTGGATCTTGAGTGAATGCAACTAGTCCCAAGTCACGAAAGCATTTTCTTACTCTTTTCATCANAATTTCACAGTCATTTTGTTGAAACACTGCAGAACTATGACAATATAAACATATAACACGTCCATCATTATAATCAACTGAACTTTTATCATATGAATGACAAGAGAAACATGGAGGATACTTCAAGATACATGAATCACATACACGCTGATGATTGTCTAAACTCTTTGATGTATTGTAAAGAAATATGTGAAAAAAAATTGTTTTTTCTTTGTAAACATTATGTATATTACGTTATTACAGTAGGTATATTGGGTATATATTATATATAATTGTTCATCATAATAAATCATAGTAAACTATAATAAACCATAGTACATCATAATAAACCATAATAAACCATAGTACATCATAATAAACCATAGTAAAAAAATATAGTAAAAAAAATCATCATCAAAACGTACTAGAATTTGAATTCAATGCCTTTACATCATTTCCTTTTATTTTTGACGTCAATGCACAATGAACTGTCCAGTGTTTCATCCCACTTTGACATACATCACATCGAGGTGCATGAAGATGTAACCAATCTTTTTCACAATATGGTTGAGAATTATGTTCTCTATATTTTCCACCAAATTTACTATTTGATAATATACACTGACAAACAACGCACTTGAAGCATTCTTTATGCCACGTTTTATTTAGTGCTTTTATTACCGTATCACTTATTGGTAATTTACATTGAGAACATTTTGGACACGTCAATTCTATATAATGTTGTTTACAATATTTTTCATTTTTATGACTATAGAAACCATCAAATAAGCGCAAGTTACAAGTAGACCAAGCACAAGTTGGCGTGGTTCGATGTTTACAACAAGTTGAACATAATCTGTATTGTGAACAAATGAAAAACATTTTGTATTTAGTACAATACAACAATCGAAAACAATCGAAAATAATCGAAAATAATCGAAAATAATCGTCTGGTATAAAATTGTTTTACAAAAAAAAAATGTTTTACAAAAAAAAAAATGTTGTACAAAAAAAAAAAAAAAAAAATGATTGAAAAAAAAAAACTACGGTAAATTTTCATGCTGGAAAAAAGTTT
>LT636300.1:0-10611 GCA_900128565.1 Stramenopiles sp. TOSAG23-6 | reverse complement strand
GAATTTTTTTTTTATAGTAAATTTTGTACCTAACGATTTTTTTTGAAATATTTTTTCAGAATACAGCCTGGTTTTCCGGTACCTCTGAAGTCGACTGGTGTGAAGGTAACTATGAAGTTACACAATATATCGCCGAATTTTATAATACAATTTCGAATATTCCATTTATAGTGGTACCTCCAGTGTTGATATGGAAATATATACCATATAGTGTTTACGTGGATGCTGGTGTAAACTTTGCATTTATTTTGTTAATGGTAGTTGGAGCTGGCTCTGGATATTTTCATGCAACTTTATCTCTCTCTGGTCAACTATTTGATGAGTGGGGGATTCTTTGGGTGCTCATATGTTGTATTGCACTATGGTGTCCTAAAAAATATTTCCCAGAACGTATAAATGGAAATCGAGGTGTGTTTAAGCTTTTGATGCTTCTCGTCGGTATTGTCTTTACTTTCTTGAGTATCGTACGTTTTCAATTTTTTTTTTTTACCAACATTTTTTTTTTCATAGAAAATTCCTTACCTAACGAATTTTTGTAGAAGCAAAAAACAAATATATATATATATTCACAATACATGTGGAACCAAAACTAAATTGTTTTTTCTTGTTTTCTTTTGGAGCTCCTATATTTGCTGTTCTGCATAATGAATATAAATTATCAAATAGTAATAATAATAAGCATCAACTCGGACAAATGCATTTTAATACAATAGATGATAAACGTAAAATGAGAGCAATTGCTACACATGGCCTTATTTGGTTTATTTTGGCTGTTACATGCTGGATTAATGACAAATTTTTCTGTCAATTTTGGACAAGTTGGAACTTTCCTTACCCACAGTTACACGCATTTTGGCATTTATTTGTAATGATGGCATCCTATCATGGAATGGTCATTGGATCGTGGTGGTTTGCAAATTCTGAAAGACCAGAATTGAATCCAACAATAGAATATTGGCCATTTGATAAATTAGAAATCGGACTATCTTTTGTTCGTATATATGTTATATCTGCTGATGAATCCATGGAAGTAATGCGGACATCAAAACTTATAAAATCTGCCATGGCCCATTCATTCACGAGTATAAAACAAAGGATACATTATGTATCTACTAAGCTGCCAGGATTAAGAAAATCAAAATCGACTCCTACATTACATAGTCGTGGGAATTCCTTCTCAAAGTTTCATTGAGCTACAAAATATCGATATGTTTAACTAATATAAAATTAAAGTATGTGTTTATTTCATTTGTTATGGTTAAACATGTCAATTAAATCATGTGTTTTTTTCTATTTTTTTTTGATATATTCCACTCTCCAATACTGATCAATTATATTTGCAATTTGTTTAGTAAATAAAAGTGCTAGTTTCTTCATTCTCTCGATTTCCTCTGCATTTGAAGTCGCTATAGAAATTTCAAGCGCTCCCATGTGTTGTGAAAAAGATGTCACAAAAAGTTCATTTGTTTTGTTAGGTACAAAATTTTCTATGAAAAAAAAGTAGGTAAAACATTATGAATGAAAACGTACATAGCTTGGAGATTTGAACTTATCACTGGGACGCAGAGAAAACTCAAACGCGTATTCAGATCAATATTAGAATTAAAATGAGGAATAGTATTTATATCTCTTCCTGAGATACTTTCCCTATTTGTTACAGCACTCCAACAAACACCAGCTCCAGTTCTGTGCCACTGTTGTTTCATGGAGTCACTGTAAGTATTTTGCTTAACACTCCAAAGACGCCTTGGATTAACTGACTCCATACTAGATACCCAATCTTTATCAACTGGGGGAGAATCACAGATAAATATTTTAGCTTCTTCACATCGTAGAAATTTTCGAGCCTCTTCTTCAATACTGTTTGCAAACTTTATTGAGCTATAACTGAATGGGTCTCCTAAGGAGAGTGATACACGGCTATATACGTCCAGTAACAATGATTGTCTCGTATTATTGGCAGCTGCAATTGTTTGTTTTTGTAATGAATCTATCAGAGCAGCACATTTATAACCTACAAGCTTCAATATTATTGCATCTACTGCATCGAAATCTAACAATTTCTTAGAGTGCGAAACTTGTACACATCCAAGACATTTGCCATTCGACGGACTCATTAAAGGTAGACACATAAATGATCTTACTTTGTGCCCTGATGCACCATCAACAGCGGCTACGAAACGTGGGTCACTAAAGGCTTGCCTCACAAAGATTCGTTCTTTTCTCTTAATACTAGCACCAATAAGACCATCATTCATATTTGCATTGATAATATTTTTAGCTACACCTCGTGTCCACATTAAATTTTGTTTCTTCGTATCAACAATCCAAATTTGTACAATATCAGTATTCCACATAAATTTCATTTTCTTCTGGAGTGAATCAACCAAACTATAAACATTATTGGATTTTGATTCCTTCTCTATACCTTGAAGGCCTTGATATAATAATATTGACATAGCTTTTAAAGTATTTAAATCCTGTGCTTCGGCAAGGGCAAGGGTCAATTTTTGAAAGTCCTGAGGGAGGCCAATAACACTGAACTTTTTGTTTTCTCTGAACCGAAGCAAGCTTTCAACATTATAAGTCACATCATCTATATCATTGTTACTTTTTGAGTCTTTTGTTTTTTCTTGTTTCATTCTTGAGAGTAACAAAAGTTCATGAGCAAGTTTTGTCCTCGCAATGGCTTCATTACTATTATCAATACTATTACTATTTTTGCTATTCAATTCTAAAATGTTTGAAGTATTTGGAAAAACGGTTTTACTAATATTAGTATTATTACTGGTTGGGTGAAGACCTTGAGGGTCGTTACTCAAGTTCTGAACATTTTTTTTCCCCTTATGTTGTTGATTATTTCGCTTATTCGTTACTGACGAATATGATAAAGAATTAACGATACGTTTTTGAGATACAATCAAAGTCTGTTGGTTACTCACTTGAGCTTGTAGTGCTATAATTTTTTGTTTCATATCCTTGATTTTGTTCGCGGCTGCATTCAACTGTTGTTCCTTCCTTCGAATGTCTCCTGATAGTTTTGAATTCTGGCGCAACAAAGAACTACTTCTACTATCTTGACTATTCCTTCCACCACCACCACCAGCATTTATTTTTGCATGTAACGCAGATAAAACATTTTTATCCATAATTCCAACTTTGGGTAGTGAATTTTTCCTATTTTTCCGGGCCATACTTTTAGTTGAACTGTGTACAAGTTGCGCTGCTTTGCCTTGCATTTGGCGCATGTTCATATTAGTTCCTGAAGATGCCGCTATAAGTCGATCTTGTAGTGACTTTGTTTTTCTTGGTAACCCTGGCCGAGAACCGAGGTGACTTAAATTTGTGACCAAATTAGAGGGATTAGTCAACTTTGAACTTTTCTTTTCTACCCGAACACGCTCATTTCCCCCTGAATGTTGGTCATTATATCGTGGACTACGTGGACTACGTGGACTGCGGGGACTACGTGAACTTTTGTACGCTTTCTTTTGGTTCGCCATAACTCTTGCGTAATCATCATCTGGGTAATAACTTATGTATCCTGTCACCTCCTGCAGAGCTGTATAAGGATCGTACTGACCGGAATATTCCTGTGGAGGGATTGAAAATTCAGGAATCTCTTCACCATCTGATATAGATTGTCCTTGTGTGCTTTTCATTCTAAATTGTCTTTCAGGTTAAAGAATTTTACGTGAATGACCGACCTATGAAGCTAACTTTTAGAAATCTTCTTCAAGCAAACCGAAACGGTTACAAAAAATCGAATCTTTTTGACCAGACCTGCTACCTATAATAATTAATTAACTAAAACTTACTGCACCAACCAGTACAGGATCCTCGCGCGGATTTAGCGTTTATAGCTTATTGAATTAATTTATCTTTATAGTGTGCCACATTTCTAGTAAAATTCAGTAGAGTTAGACGATTACAACGAGTTCAAGACGGATTTTATTTATTTCATATGCTTACACAAGTTCTCAACAAATAAAATCGTAGCTTCTGCCTGCAACATACGACACAAATATGGCAAATAAGTTATCAAATAAGCTACGCTTTGCAGTAAAAAAGGTTATCAGTTCTGAAAAGGTAAAAAAAGAAAAAGGAAATCAAAAGTTGAGTATGTTTGATGTATATGCTCAAGCTTCAATCACAAAAGCAAAGCTAGAAAAATGGGGATCGTGTTTCACTGTCCAACACGACCAGTTTAAAGCAAAATTTGAGTCAACAGATAAATTACAAACTGGTCGTTTGACTGACGTTGCTTTTACAAGAATACTTAGGTCAATAGGTCTCTTCCGTGAAGAGCGAATTGAAGAGGTAATACGGCATCTTGATCCAAATAATGAGGGTAAAATACCTTATGCTGAATTCTTGAAATTCATTGCTCCAAATGTATCAATATATCAAAAAAAAGAACCACGTGATAAAGAATTAGTTAAGAAGTACTCAATTTTACAAAAATCTGAACAACTTTTTGAAGAGAGTCCACCCCGTCAGTGGAAAATAAAACGAGAAAAAGAAAAATCATTGCAATCAGACTTTCAATATAACTTGAACAGATATATGCGAGAAAATAACGATAGTAAAGGTTTAACTGATATAGGAAAGAGAAAAAAAGGATTTCGATTATTTTTACGTCAAGCGACAAAAATTTAAAGAAAAAAATTTAAATTAATCGAATTTTAATAACATAAACTAAAACATTACTAAATTATGACTTCACATACTAATATTATAAAAATGTGAATGATACGGTACCTTGTATATATATCACGATTGTTTAGTACGGCTATGACTGAAGGATAAACGTCGTGAGTATTCGTTGGGTGTAATTGTGAGCATATGGCCTTTCCGAAACATGTATTTTTAAAAAATATGTCAAATGTAAAATTTGTTAGGTACGGAATTTGGTACAAATTGTTTACGGGAAAAAAATTAGAAATTCATGGTGATGAAAACGTACATATACCACATAAACAATGCCCAAGTTATTACACAAAACAAAGTGACGAATCCAAATATGTACCAAAATGTATTACCAGTTCGTCTCGATGATGATGCATTTGTTCCATCGCTTGAATTTTTAGAATTTTCGTCTATATATACATCAAATGCCGTTTCCACATCAACATTCATTCCCAATGCTCCAAAGACAAAAGCACCACAGGCAGCAACGCAATTGATTGAAGAAATGATCAATTCAAAACGTAACAGACTATTACGGGACATATCCAATTGTAGTCGAATATTATTTGATAATGAAGCGAGTTCCATTTCAAATGACTTTAGAGTTTGTAAAGTTCCATCAAGTGTTGCTACATGTACTATGAAAGNAATNTTNAAAAAAAAACTNAAANTTGNTANGTAANAAAATTTCGTATGAAAAAAAAATTTAGGTAAAAAATTCATGATTAAGATATACATAATGTTCTAATAAGAGTTCTGCATTTTCGTGATCTTGAGCCCACTCCTTGGCATTCTCTTCTAAATACCACTCAGGGTGCTCTCTGACACGTGTCAGGCTTAGTAATGCCATATCACGATCAGAAGCTAATAGTTCTGATATAGCATGTTGAAGACCCTTTATTCTTTGGGTGAGTTTTGATACTCTCAGAGTTTCCTTTCGAATATCTTGAAAAGTAGTAGCGGAAATTGACTCGTTTACCATTAACTTTTTC
Source organism: Stramenopiles sp. TOSAG23-6 (assembly GCA_900128565.1). Taxonomy (NCBI): domain Eukaryota; species Stramenopiles sp. TOSAG23-6. The sequence goes on along the minus strand of LT636300.1, from coordinate 4,930 downwards.
ACCGCCGGTTGAACTTGTGATACATCTTCTACGACTCGAGAACATACTGTGCGCAAGATAGCTTCAAGAATGTGGAACTCAAACGGTACTTCTGCAGATATCTTTGGAACCAAATTTAGGCCATCTGTTTCATTGTCACTATCATCTACATCAGGAGTGTTAAACGTCTTGAGAAGAATGCTTAAAATGGAGTCAGCTCCAGGAGGAACAACAACAAAACAACGATCAAAAAGAGTCAGGGTCTTTATATCTCCGAGATTTGCGATAAAAGAACCGCGGCGTACAACAATTTCAGGGTCGGAGGAACTTGCGAAGTTAGTATCAAGACGACGCAAATCTCGAGACTGTAAAGTTCCAGGTGCATAACGTCCAAATAATCCTTTCTTTCGCCAACGAGGACTCCGAGGAGTCTTAGATGGTGTTTGATCAACTGAAACGGGCTCTTTTTTTTTTGGAATCAGCATTGAAGACCGTGCTTTTTCAAGCAACTCACCACGACGAAGGTGTACATACCGGGACTGACCTTCTTTGGGGATCTCAAGCACAAGTAATTCTTGCTGAAGTTTCCGGAAAGCTTTTCCAACCGCTGGAGGACGAGCGTTCTTCCTTCGAGCGGCTAATACATCTTCCTTTGACTCTTTGGTTGATACCAAGGGCAACTCCATCTTGTTTATTACATGCAAGAAATAAATATACTTCTATTTTTATTGCATTTTTATGTTCAGTTCTCATATATATACGAGTTCTCGAGTTCTTTCTTGATCTCAAGATCAGTTCCTCTTTAAAATAATTCTTGTTTTCATGAACAAACCTGTTTTTTGTTTTTTTTTCTTCTTCGAAGTTGAACCCTAATACGCGCGATGATCTGGATGATCAGATGCTGAACGCACACAGTCTGCACCTGCTGAACCCATTCCTATTCTTGTTTCAATAATAATTTTTGGAATTTTTTGTACTCACTAAACTAAAACCCCACGTCATATTTGTTGGCGCTTATACCCTTTCCTGCATTTGTTACGTAAAAATTGTTCTAGGTACAGAAAAAGCGTCACCACCGGGTAAAATGGACCGCTCGTGGAGAGATGCTGCAGGAAACCAAAGCACCTCTAACGAATCTGGGGGTCGTTCTCGTGGGAACAAGCGTCCAGCTGGCCGTGGAACCAACGGCGGTCGTGGGCGTGGTCGCAGTCGTAATGGTGATCGTTCTTCGCGATCCCGTAACGATGCTCGCAAATCACCAAATAATTCCAATCCTCGATCTCAACGCGGAAGAAATGGTCAAAATTCGCAGCAACAAACGAAGGGAAATGACACCAGCGTAAATAACCAACAAAAAGATCGGTTCTTCTATTCAACCGTAAGCTTAGTAGGTAGTGTTGTTGGTATTTCATTAAAAGACGGAACTATTATTGAGGGGGTATTTGCCTCATTGAAAATTGATGAAGAAAACGAGCAGGAACATAAAATTCTTCTGAAGTGTGCCCAAGTCAAAAACACCACTGAAGGATCATTGTTCGCTAAAAGTTCCGCACATAAGCAAAATGCATTCTTCCACTCAACTGAATATGTTTCTTTGTGGGCTATGGAAGTAGAATCTTTGTTTGAAAATCCAACAAGGCGTACTGGTATGCCTGGTTTTATTACTGATTCTGATATCAGCTCTGGGCGAAACAAAGGGAAAAATATATCAAACCTAGTCGGTCGGAAGTTGCAAGGCGTTGGTTCAGAATGGATCAGTGGTGATATGCCTGACAATTTCAAAGAGGAAACACACGCTACGGGCAGTTGGGATCAATTTGAAGCAAATAAAAGGTTGTTTAATGTCGAGTCGAATTTTGATGAGTCTCTGTACACAACTGCTTTGCCTGGAGCCGGTGAGCAAACGGATGAAATGAAAAAACGTGCTTCCCGCATCGCGTCAGAAATTGAAGGAACAGAAAGTTCAAACTTTCACATTCAGGAAGAAAGAAATCAAAAAGATGTTTCAAATGCTAACTTGGACCCTGAAGACCGTTATTCCGGTGTTCTTGGAAATCGAAATGCCGAAACACAAAGCGAAAAAACGCCGTCAAATGAAAAAGTGACTGAGAATGCTTGGGAAGGCTTTACAGCTGCACGTAACCAAAAGCAGACAAAGACTCATGAAAATACTACACATTCTCCTACCAATAAAGTAGAGTCTTCAAATAAAATAAATGAAGTAGTTAAAACTGAAAATACTTATGATGCAAAAGATGATCAAGCGAAGGCTGCAACACCTGATAAAGCTGAAGCACCAAAGAAGTCAAAACTCAAATCCAAACTAAAAATTACATCAAAGCTTAATGCGAAATCCAGCGTGTTTGTCCCTGGTGGTGCAAAAGCGGCTGCTGCACAAGCTTCGATGACCCGAGTTGCAGCACAAACCATGATGCCGGGCATGATGCATGTATGTATTTACCATTAAGTTTTACCTCAATTTTTTTTTATCAAAATTTGTACCTAACGATTTTTTCTAAAAAAAATATTTTCTTACAATACATGGCATGTCTCCAATGCAAATTCAGCAGCAACAAATGTATATGCGAACACAGCAGGGCTACCACGGTCATCAAATGCCAGGAATCCCAATGACAAATAATATGAATCCGATGATGATGGGAGATTACTCTCGTGTAATGCGAAATCAACAGCTCATGCAGCAACAACATTTGATGTACGGACAACCACCTCACGTTTATTCCCAGCAACCGTTTGTGCGTGTGCCTCCTAAGCCGCAGCAAATGGTAACAAAGGATCAATAAATGAAATTAATGATGACAAACTGGAAATGGTATTGAGTATGTATTATTCTGTACTATAATATTCTTTGTCTAAGTGGATGTTCCACTCAATTGGAAACTAACCCTAATGCCTCACTGTCCTTTGTGAAAAAAATGTGGGAATTGTTAGGATAAGATGGATTTGGAAAAATATATGAAACGTATTATTACGCTGAATGGGAAAAATCTTGAATGATAATTTTGGAAAGGGAATGAAAATTATTCTTCGTTTGAAAATGTCAAATAAATAAAATAACATGTAATTAATCATAAATAAAAATTATTGACCCTACTGTAGAACTAAGTGAAAAAGTAAAAAATGATATTGATTTATTGTCATATTATCAATCACACAATAGAAAAGTATATGTTAAGAGGAGGAGGTTTTATTCTTCTCAGTGAATATCTACCATAACATCATCCTCAAATCCGGAGACTGAACACTGATTTATTTCACTTACTCCATCAATGACAAAGGCTGTGTAAGATCCTATTTTGCTAGGCGCAGCGAGCTGCCTTTTACGCTCAAGCTCAACTGAAACACTTAACTTGGTTACAACGATTTTAATTGACGTAAACTTATACTCTGCGAAAGGATGACGGTCGACTATGGCAAGTACTTTAGATTGATCAAAATCGATACTACATTCTTCCAGTGAATGCTTCACTTCTTTTTTCTCGTCTCTACTATTTTTACTATACGTCGAACGATTAAAACTCTTTGTAAACCTTTTAAACTCTTCTTTTGATGTAAACAGATTCACTTTTGACCACGAAATTGTTTCAAAACCCTTCCCAGGTATAGGTCTGTAACCAATTATTGGACGAATTTGACCATGATATGTTTTTCTCACTGTAGCTGACATAGGTTGTTTTGGTGGCAATGTTGGAGTAGAGGAATTAAACTTAATTATCCTTCCTGAACGTAATTTAGGCATGTTGCATCGCTATAATGATATTAAATAAGAGTCTCTTTTGAGATTAGTTGTTTCTTACACAAAATTTGAAAATTAGTTTTCTGTTTCAAAAAAAACTCGCAAAAAAAAAAATGAACAAACCTGCTTTTCTTCGAATTCTGAGCATCAGTCACTCCAAAATGTCGATGATTGCTCGATGATTTGCGGATGACAATTTTTATTTAGATTGATCTGATCTTGAGATCAAGACCTCGAACAACAATTACAAAGTAATAATTAATTTCATCAATCCTCCTGAGCAGCAATCAGTGAATAATTGGCTATATATATATACATTCTTGTGCTTTAGGTATTAGCAATGCGTGTCGAAACCCCGCAAATTGCGTGGCATCAGTCATCAAAGAGTGACGTTGGAAAGAATGTTCCAATATTGACTTGCGATTTTCGCCCCGTTCCATTTGGCACAAAAGGTGTTTCCAAACAAATCATGGCGACTGGTGGCTCTGATAGCACGATACGCATTTGGTGTATTGATTCCACTTCTGAAGCACAAGAGTCTAAAGAAACTAGCCAGACTTCATCTAGTATAGCAACCAATAAAGACTCGGAAAAAGCAGTAAAAAGAACCGATGTTTCGTTTATGGGTGTGTTACAGGGACATCAAAAAACAGTGAATTGTGTAAGATGGTCTCCGAATGGAGAATGTCTCGCGTCAGCATCTGATGATGGAAGAGTGTTTATATGGTGCCGAAATCCTGATTTTACTGATTCTGATTGGACTTGGGACGATCTCACTGAAGGAACCGTAAACAAATCAGTTTCGCGAATTCTTCTAGGTGGTCATTCAAATGATGTGTATACCCTAGAATGGTCTCCGGATGGTTTAATGCTTGTTTCTGGTTCAATCGATGGATCAGCTATTATATGTTTTATTTTTTTTTCAAATTCGAATTTTTTTTTCGTACGAAATGTTGTACCTAACGATTTTTTTTTTGAAATATTTTTCCAAAATACTTATATGGAATGTTAGGAAACGTAAGCAATTAGAAAAACTTTCAGATCATTCTCACTATGTTCAAGGTGTTACCTGGGACCCTCATGACCAAATGGTATATACTCAGAGTAGTGATCGTTCTGTTAGAGTGTATACACTACCTGTATGTTTTATTTTTTTTTTTACAAAAAAATCGATTTTTTTTTCGTACGAAATTT